>JACGCM010001548.1:0-233788 GCA_014058105.1 Kingdonia uniflora | reverse complement strand
TTTTTTTAGACACATGTATAAGATATGAAGAAGTACTACAGTGGAACTCACCTTGAGAAGAGGGTTTGGGGGGGCGCAAAGGCATGAAAAGCAAACTGAGAAGGAGTTTCTTAATCAGTTAAAGTTGGATAACCCTGCAGTATGATTGTTTCACAGGGTAGCCATATGAGAGATGGTGTAGATCACATTTTGACTTTAGTGCAAATTATAAACACATCACTAATAATTTCTCATAGTCCTTCAATAACTGGATCAACAAAGAGAGACACATGCCTTTACATAAGGCCATAGAAAGCTGAACCTAATGTTGATGAAGCTCATGCATGACCAAAAACTAAAAGCTAGGGAATAGACCAAAATGGTAAATTTCCTTTTTTTTGTGTTTGATTAAAAAGAGTAATAACAACTATTAAGTTTAAAATTTTAATTTTGATAATATCCAGAACTTGTTCCTAGAGCAATCATCCATATTGAGAAAATGTTTAAGAAAGTATGGTCAATACAAGGTAGAGGGTACAACTGACAAATGTTTTGTTACAATTTCTGAAAGTGGCCAGAATTGGAAAGTTAACCTTGAAAAATTTGAATGCCAATGTAGAGAGTGGCAAATAACTGGTTTGCCATCTGTACATGGAGTTAGTGTTCTCATTCTTATGAGGCATCTGTGGGTTGAGTAAGTACTTTTTTCTTTTTATCTTATTTTGTCTTATAGTTGTTTATAGGTTCACATGCAAATAAAGATTTATTTTTTTATTACATAGATATTGTAGTAAGTACCACATAGTTACAAAATATGTTGTTACTTACAATCATCCAATTCATGCCGTTGATGATCCATTTGAATGGGGACATGTATTACTTCAATTGCAACCTTAAAATTATATGTTGTACTTTAAAAAAAATTTAATATTTATTTTTTAAAATATTTTTTGTAGTATTAAGTTGTTATGAAATGACATATTTGCTTGCAGCGAGGTTACATTGTGTTACCCACACCTTTAGTGAGGGGGCCTGGTAGGCCAAAGAAGTAGAGAATTAAAGACAAAGATGAAGTACTTAGCAACTGTAGGAGATGTAGAAAATGTAGTACTCTGGTTCACATGAAGAAGACATGCAAAGTTCCTTCTTCCCAACCAAGTAGAACTGTGACAAAACAAAGGAATAGGTTTGACACAAATAGCAGCAAAGCTTAACATAGATGAAATGTTAGTGCCCCCTTTCAAACACCAATTGTGAGAGGTAGAGGGAGAGGCAATTCTGTTAGGGGTGGTAGGGGAAGGGTAAATTCAAAGACTGAGTCTGGAACTACTACAAACACTGGGAGGGGCAATAGTAAAAACATGGACCAGGCAATTTTTACAAGAGGGAGAGGTACCACTACTAAAACTGGGAATAATGCAACTGCGAACACTTGGAGGGTAGGGAGCAGCTTTAAACACTAAAAGGGGTAATGGTAGAAACATAGGGAGAGCAGCAACATAAACACTAGGAGAGGTACAACTTTAAATACTGAGAGGGGTACAACTTTAAACATTAGGAGGGGTACAATTTCAAATAATGGGAGGGCACCATTCCAACCTTCAAGACCAGCTACATTTTTCAACTCACTCTTCTCAAACAACTCCAGTTACAATCCCCTACAAGAAGGCATACCAAGCTCCAACCAGGAATTAGAAGCCTTAGTCTTTGACCATTCTATCTTATTTTATATGCTTTAAGTTATCATGTTCACTTTTTAGGTATTGTATGGTAAAATATTATTGCATTTTCTGCAAGCAATTTAAACTGTATTTTGTGTAGAACTGGTTTGTTTTTCATGTTATATTGGATAAAACAATTAAATATCCATGATATGTTGTACTTTGGAGACAGTTAATTAAGTAATGGAATTTTGGTATGTGCTATTTTTGTGTTTTTTATATTTTGGTATGTGAATTGTGCAGTGTATGCTGAATGGTGTATAGTGAGTCAGATGTGTAAATTGCTGCTGTACACAGTGTGGATATTGTTTCAAGTTTTGCATTATTATGCAGGCTATAATTGAAGGTTGTTGTTCTTGCAGGTTTGTACTTCACATTAAACACATTGTAGGTTTCATTTTTTTTTTTGATCACCATTATTAATGTATGTTTCATTGTACTATGCAGGTTTTGTGATATGCGATTTAGAATAGCATTGAGTACCAATTAGGTTTGTGTTCTATATCTTGTTTGCCATTTTTACTACATATTCATAGTGCATTCATTAAGATTCAAAAGTAAATGCATTCCCTGTATTCATCCTAGAGTTGCTTTCCCTTTAAATTGAATACAAAAATCATTCAATTCATGGTAAGAGTTATCTGGACAATCATCTTTAGGTTATTCTCATGTGTATCTTAAGTATTTTCTTCCCTCTTGTTATGCTTTTCTTCTTGTATTGCATCTTTAAGTTAAGTGAAGCTCTTCTTACAAATAAGGTTTATGCATTTTAGAAACTTTTGCCCTTTAGTTGCTCCAGTTTTGGAAGTCCATAACCTTTTAGGAGCCCCACATCCATCCACTGTACAGTTTAAAATCCTTCAAGGGCATTGCCTCCACCAGTGGCCATGTGTTTCACATCTAAAAAAACCCCATGTAAAAAATGAAGATGATCCACCAGAATCTAAAGAACCATTGATTGTACAATCTAACCACTAAAATGAACTGTATGTAGTGAATTGGCTAGATAAGAACTTCGTCTTTGGGACAAGCTTTTATGCTATGGGAGCATGGTTCTACAGTTTCGTTAAATTTTGTACAAATAGGCCAAGTTTCAACCTGTAAAGTATGAATAGCAATTTAGTTTTACCCCAAAAAAAATTGTTTACAATTCGTCATTACCTCCCAAATCTTGAAACAATGCGTTAATGGCATAAACAAAAAAAAGAGCTAAAAACCCATAAATTTTTAGAATAATTGCATAACCTAGATGCCTACCTGAGAATATTCACCACCACCTATTAATTAAAACAGAAGTAGTACTTTTGAATTTAAAGATGAGAAGAAGGAGAAGAAGTTATGAATTTAAAGATGAGAAGTTGAAAGTAGGATAGAGAGTGAGTATAACAGAATTATTTGAGTAATGGGTATTCTACGTACTTCAATCAAGTTGGACAGGTCAAGTCAAGTCCACTTGTTGAACTGGAAGAAAAGAAAGCAGGTGGGGGATAGACCACAATTATTTCTAGTTCAAGGGGGCAAGATTAAATTTGCATGTTTATTTGGGGGGGGGGGGGGGGGGGCATAGTCTAAATTTCTCTATAATCAAAGATAGGTTCAGTACTTAATTTGAGCTAATGTTGCGAGTATGCAAACAACGAAAAAAAGAATCCAAGTCTCATCGTTATGCCAAAAAGGAGGATCTGGCATAAATAAATCTTAGCAGTAATAAACTTTTTAATATGCGCCCTAATATCCTCTTGCAGATTGATTATATATCTTTAACCATGTTACTCAAGTTTTAGGTTTCTCGCTGCCATCACGCCAATTTGATAAATATCTTTTTTTGTTTGAAATTGCACATGCTAGCCTAAGGGTGGAAACGGGCCGGGTTTGAGTTGGTTCTTCCTACTTCAGGACCTGTAACCATTTAAGTCAGGTATATCGGGTTCGGGTCCTTAGAAGGCCATCTCAAAACTGAATCCATTTAAATTTTGAGTTTTTAGTCAGTTTCGGGTCCAATTGTCGGGTCTTCAATACACGAAGATATTTGAAGACCTTCCATGTTTCCAATATGAAATAAAGAACTTCTTATACAATCAATATCAACATATTTCATTAAAAAATAACTCAGACATTTTTGATCAATGTTAACGCGAAGCATTCATACTTATTATGATCAATAAACAAATTGTATGGGTATTCCATATCGATTATGGTAGGTTAGGATAATATCATGAATATCAAAATTGGTGAAATATATCTTTTTTTAGATTATAGGTAAATATTTTTAAGTTTCTATAAGAAAGGGTACAAATCAAGGGATTTCCTAAATTTTTTGAGAAGAAATTAAAGGTAGGTATTATATTGAGATTGGAGAGATGGAGACTAGAGAGAAGTTTAAAGTTAAACTTTGGTTTTAATCGGGTAGACCTGTAAACTGAAATTCCACGATATATCATCGGGTTTGGTTTCTATCGGGTCGGGTCGAAAATGACCCGAATTTAAATGGGTTGTAAAAAGTATGATCCAAACCCGACCCAAATGATCTCAGCTCGGGTTCGGGTAATCGGTTCTATATTACCACTCCTATGCTAGCCCGGTTCATAAGTTCATCTTTGTTATATTAGTCCATTTAATTTGTTCTCATTGTCAAGTGATGTTATACACTCTTATAATTCTAATAACTTTATACACTCTTATGAAGAAAATTATTATTTGTATTGACATGAAATGGTGTAAAAGAGTGCCATTATTATAACTGATATCTCCCATGTTGTGAAGAAACCTAGTTACAGCATGTTATACTAGAAATTGCTTGTTGATTGATCATGGTTTGTAAAAATACTTGGAGATCGCCCAGTTTGGATTCAGTAAGAATTCGCTAAACGTGTTTGTTATTTGAGAAAACACCTATTAAGTTAGTTCAGTATTTTGATATTCAACGGCCTAATATACTATAAAGGCTAGAAAAAAGTGATTTTATTTTGATTCTTTCCCGACACAAATTTTATGCAAACATGGAAAACAAAGAACATACAAAATTAGAAGTGTAGGAACCTATCTCTCGAGCTACTATAATAACGAACTACCAAAATTCCAGGCTCATGCAAAACTTGGAGGGCTGCACCCTAATGATGTTGACACTTAACCCACGAACTAGCAGATAACGTTGCTCAAACCCTTAAAGAACAAGGAAGAATAGGTCAAATACACCTGTCTTCACAAACTGACAGTTACAAAAATGACATTCAGAAGCTCCGTCGCATTTCCTCAATCCCAGATAATGTGTTACATGTTGTCCACGAGATAGAGAGGAGATCTATAAATAGGGCATGGGTGATAGGAAGCATATATAGGTTTTTGGATATAGAAAATACCCAATCATTCTAATTTTAGAGTACCAACCTTTGTAACTTGTAATATTCGAACAATAAAATTATTCTTCTAAATCCTCGAGCTGGGGTCGTGGCTTTTACCTATTCAAAGGTTTCCGCACTAAATTCACACTACTTTAAATTACTTGTTTACAATTGTTTGTGTTCCAAGTATATTTGGTGTAAAAAACTAGTTTAAGCTATGAAATTATGCTTTTACATTTAGCACCGTCTGTGGGAGACTGATACTTACCATGAAATCCTAAGAATAACAATTACTCAGATATCATTAATAGTGATCATGGTGAATATCAAGTGGGCAATTTCAACAATGCAACCAAAAGTCACATCGACTGAACCTGATCAGTTGGCAAAATTAAGGGCAAACCATAATATTAAAATAATAAAATTAAATGATCTAGAGAATTAGTTGATTAAATATCGGGAGCTATGCAATAAGAAGCTCAAGGAGGAGTAAAGATCTCGATAGTAAGAATCCAAACAACATGAAGAGCGAATGATCACTCTGCATGCCTCTCTAAAACCCTGCAAGACAATCAATATGGACCAACACCTAGGGACAAAGAAGCCATGCCCACCCATTCCAAAATATCAATACGTGACAGACTGGGGCCTCAGGAAACCTCAAGTAGAGGAGTAGCCAGGCAACCAGGCAATAATCCATAGGAACCAAAAGCTTTGATCCATCTAGACTTAGAAGACCAACCCAAAGCTAGTAGAGGATGCCGACACTTGAAACATCAGAAAGTGGAGCCACGACCTCCAGTCGGGTACAAATTAGGAAAAGGTTGAGCGAAGGAAGTGGCAATCATAACCTAAGACCTATGCAACAACCAATTCTAGCACCGTATCGATATGTAACACAAGAGCATATGAACCAAAAATCAAAGAACTGATAGAGGCCCAATCTTTTTGAAATAAAGACGACTTGAGCAAATTATATGGGTGTTCGATCGCAAAAGAACTATTTGAAATGGAAGTTCCAGCAGGATTTTATACTCCGAAGATCCACAAATACAAAAGCATCGATCCAGGAGAACCTGTCCATCCGTTCTGAGATTCATTGGGATTATATTCAAACTTTAATCACATTCTTTTCCGTTTGTTGATAATAAGCCTTCAGAGGGAGCCACTCTTATTGTTTCACTCTCTACCTGAAGAGTCTATCTATACATTTAACCAGTTACAAAAAACCGTCATGAAGACTTATGCTCACAACAAAGATAAGGAAAAGAATTTGTACACTCTAATCAGTCTCAAATAAGCTTAGGGTGAGAAGCTCAACGCTTTTACTAAAAAAATTCTCGAACTAGCCAGAAAGGTTAACCACTTAGATCAGATGACTGCTGTATCAGCCTTCACCAATGTTCTTCAGATTGAATACAGAGCCAAAGAAAATTTATTTTTAAACAAGCTCGCCACTCTAGAAAGGAATAATAGACGAGTATATCGACCTATAAAGGATGATGTTTGAAAGGCATAAATTTACTAAAAACGTCGTGGCCACAACAAGTTCTAACACAGAAGGAAACACAGATCGAATTAATGATGGGCGAGGCAATAAAAAGTGGGCCAAAACAGAAGAAGGTATGACCCAAAGGCAAAACTTACTGCCAAATCCCATCCTTCTAAGGTTAAATGTTAAGTTTTCAAAAATCTACCCGATGTTAGTGAAAAAGAAATTCTTCTGCAACACTAGGCCACTGGAACCAATTGAAGGAAAATTTTACTACAAACACCATAAGGTTAAACATCACAATATTGACAGATGCTACACCGTGCAAGGACTGATAGAATATATCTTGAAAGAAAGAAGGATGCATGAATACATCATGGATCTAGAAGAATACAAGAATGGAAGCTACAAGAAGCAAGTCGATTTCATTCTAGTTGAAGGAGAATCTGAAGAAATGTACTTGTATCACCTTTACATTGACCACATGATCGAGGTACATCAGATCAACAATTCAACCAACTTTAAGAGAAGAAGATTGATGCAATGCCATGATTTTATAGTTATGGAGGAAGAAGCTAAGTAGTTATCTGAGTCAAGCCAGAGGTGAACTGGTATTTTTTTCTAAGATTGTGACTTGGGGAATGTAAAGATCCCAGATCATAATGCATTGGTTATTGTAATGGCATAATTTTGTAGCTCGAAATAGCTTAAAATTAGATCTTACACCAAATATACCTGTTACAAAAATTAATATAATACAAGAAATTATACAGGTGATTTAGCATAGAAAATCTTTGAATAGGTAAAAAACCACGACCTCGAGTTGAGGGTTTAGTAACTTTAACTTTTATTGCTTAAGGCTGATATCTTATTATAAGTAATCTCTTGAACTAAAAATGTTTGATCTTGTAATAAGAACTTTTGTGGTGTTTAGAATATAAAATTTCCAGTGTTAGAATCTCAAAAATCTAGTTTTTCTTGGTCCTTATCTCCTCTGGAACATTTTCTTTATATAGACCTTACCTCCAGCTCGTTATCTTATAGAAGTATGTTCTCCGTATATTTTGCTGTAACGGTTAGTTCGTGGAAGATAGGTGTCTTTGACTTATTTATATTTTGCTGTAGTGCTCGACCCACATTCTTTATCAGTTCATGGTCTAGGTGTCAATGCTGATTGTACATGCTTCGTATGTAATTTGTGAGTCTGATATTGAGGTAGTTTGAGTTTGGACTAGGTCGAGGGATATGTCACTAAAATCACCCCCTCGTAACTGAAGGCACTGGCGGCTTTGGTTGAGAAAGAACCTTTTGACTGTTGGTGTTTGAAGTTGAAAATTATAATATATTGATAGGGAATTTGACTGGTTAGGTACTTGGTATTTTTTTATGGATGACTATATATGGCATTTATGATGGTGGAAATGATTGATATACCTAACGTTTGGGGTTCCCAAAGAAGTTCCTCTTTAAATGATAACTGCTTTGGAAATGTTTCTTCCCATTGAATGCGGGTTTAATATAAATAGTACCTATACTGTAGCATCTGCCATTTCTGTAAAAGCATTTTCTAGTGGTGAATATTTGTTGTTGTACTCTATTTTAATAATGGTAAAGACCAGGTGGCAGGTATATGAGAAGAGGGTGGCTGCTAAAGTTTATAGGCTGACAACCAAGTATTGGAGATGCCCACGCCCATTCCTGTACCATCCACTTACCATGGTATGACGGAGGAAGAAGTTGCTGAAGCGAAAGATGATTATTACCATATGTGGAGGTTTCACAATGTGGTTCTGTCTGGGGAGCAGCGTCGGATATGCCTTCGCCTATTGGCGGAGGACATGGTTTAGGATACAGATGAGGAAGTCGACATATATGCAAGGCAGTACTGCCGGTATCCTACAAGGGACTTGGTTCTAAGGTAGGACTCCATTTAATCTTTACCAACTCTGCTGGTGGTGGTTACAGAGGAAGAAACGGTGGTACTGGAGAAGGGAGACGGAGATTGGAAATCTTCTTCACCACAATCATCGCTCTACTCCGTGAAGGGGTGCCTTTGCTAAAGGTTGGTTTAGGCACTGATATCACTAGCTTCCTCAGTTTCTTTTGGAAGTAAATGGTGTAAAAACCATTGCCTGGACCTTTCTTACAGAAGAGTTTCAGAATGAAACAATGTTTGAAAATTAAAATGTAATGTAACCTATAGATCGATATGTAGAAATTGCTGAAAAACTTGTTATATGTAAAGTATTATATAAGTAGTGTTCAATTTAATGAAAAAGATATTTGTACAAAATTATGTTGATAGATCGAATTTGTAGTTATTAGTTTAAATCGAACTAAAAGAAAGATATGTTGGAGTATGAAAATGTAATGTGTAAAAAACAAAATAAAATGAGCATAATCATTTGAACTATTGAAGATATAAAAATAGAGATTTGTGGTATGAATATCGAACTGATGAGGTCTGAAGAATCGAGTTGTAATAATAATCTTATGTAGAATAGAATATACATAAATCAAATCTCGAGTTGAGGAAGTGTTGTAAAAAGTAGTACAAAAAGGTGATGAATGATTTTTAAAGAGAATCTAAAATCTAGGAATATGTAGATTGTGATGGTAATTTGCTAAAATCTGAAATCCAGTTTGAAGGTTTAAATACGAGGGCAAAAGAGCACAAAATTGATCATCACTTTAACTCAGAGATATTCCGTGAAGTAATTTTGGAACCTAAAGTTCAAAAAGCTGCTATGAGGCAAATTGTTGTAGAAGAGATGACAGAGGAAGATAAAAGAATTAATGGGGGTGAACTAATTAGGTGTTGGGATCCAGGGTGTAATGGCTTAATTCTGTAAGCTCAAAGTGGCCTTGAATTTTCTCTTATACCAATGTACCTGTAGCAAAATCTAATCGAAAATATGAAATAACACAAATGTTTAGCATGAAAGACCTATGAATAGGTGGTGGTTATTGCTTGAGGCTGATATCTTATTACAAGTGATCCATAGACTTAGAAATGCTTGAACTTGTAAATATGAAGTTTGGCGTTTTTGAGAATCTAGAAAATATAGTTTTTCTGGTAATTTTTCCTGTAATTTTCACATCTCTTTTGGACCTTTTCTTTATATAGGCATTTTCCATAATTCTTCATCGTGTTGGAGTACGTTCTCCGAACAATGTGGTTAGTAGCGGTTGGCTGAATAACTGCTGAGTTTGAGAGAAACAAGTGGCTTTGACTTGTTCAGGTTTTTCAGCTTGAGCTTGACCCACGTTCCTTGTCAGTTCATGGAGTATGTGTCAATGTTGACTTGAGAACTCATATGAAGAATGCGCGGGTCTAACATGGAGGTAATTCAAACTGGAGATAATTCGATTTAGGTAAGATCTTGGGGTAGGCCCCTATAATCGTCCCCTCGCAACCGAAGTCACGAGTGGCTTGGGTTGAGAAAGAATTTTTGGGTATACGGGTTAGAAATTTAAATGAGGAAGGAAGTAATGATGGTGTTTGACTGTATGAAAAATGCGCATGTCAAGGGGAAAGTACGTGTATTGAATGTTGATGGGAATATTGATGTACGCAACGGTTAGGATTTGAAGAGTCTCGTCTGTATTGAATGATGACACTTAGGAAAACGTACCTGCACAATAAATGTAGGGTTGTATAAATAGTACCTATACCGAGGATTATGGTAAAGTACGCTTGTTATGTTGCAAAATCCTCTACAAGTTTTGAAGATGGTGAAGACTCGTAGGTTGGTTCTTGAAGAGAGAATTACTTCAGACATGCAGAGGTTAAAGTTAAAGTTTTTTGGGGATTAGTCCTTGGAGAATCCTATTCCTACTCCTGTTCCTCTAACGTATCAAGGAATGTTGGAAAATGAAGCAGTTGAAGCTGAGGAGGAGTTTTATTATAGATGGAGGTTTCACCACATTGTCTTGACAGGCGAACAACGTTGGGTTTATCTCCGCTTCCTTGTGGAAGATAAGGTTGGGGAGACAGATTTATGGATTGGGGTAACTGCGGTGTAGTTACGCTGATGTCTTGCATCACAATAGATTCTAAGGTTGGGCTCTCTTTATCTCTACCAACTTTGAGGGGGTGGTGGTTATAGGAGAGGCAGTGATGGTAGTGAATGAGGAAAACAGAGAATGGAAGTCTGCTTCTGCATTTCCATCACTACTCTGTACTAAGAAGACTTTCAGTTTGAAGGGCTGGTTCAAGCACTAAGTCTCCTATTCCCATAGTTTCCATTTGAAGTTTGTCTAGACTTCGACAAAAATCATGGGAGGGAGGATACTCGTTGTTTCCAATGTCTGCTTTGCATTAGGGTAAAAAATTACTGAAGCAGGACGAACTAAAGGACTTGACATTTTGGAATGCCTGAAGACTTGTTTGCTGTAAATGCATTGAAAAACTTATTATCTGTAAAGTACCTGAAGCAAAGTACTGGACAGAACTGTTATCCATAAAGTACCTGATGTCGAGTACTTGAAAGACTTGTTTTCTATAAAAGCACTTATAATTTGTTTCAAGATGAATAAAATTTATTATCCAAAATAATTCAGAGATAGAATTGAATAACTCAAAAAATTGAGCAGTATGAAGACTTAAAATATTGTATGAAATGAAATGTATGAGGGAAGAAAGTAAAATACTTGTAATAATCAAACTGTTATACATTTATCTGTGAAAATATGTGTTAAGAGGTGAATATTATTCGATTTGTGAGCTGAAGATGTGGGAGAGAAAATATTGTAGGAGTTTATAATGAAGAATTGGTCTCGTAGAGGTCATTTTTGAGAATTAGATCTGGAAAGAATAAGGTCGATCTGTAACAGTTTAGAATTACTGAGCTCGATAGGATGAGATATGTTCAAATAATTTCTCTCAAGATATGGGGTTTCTGTTACGAGATAAAATGATAATATCGCGATTTGTGGGGGATTGGTATTAAAAATGTATAAATAAGGGTAGAATGATTTATAAATCTGGGGGAAGAGATAAGAATGGTATGGACTAGATCCCAGAGAATCTGTTATGCCGCTGAATGACGATTGGCAATAAAGATCGCTGAAGTGCGGGAGAAATTTTTTGAATTGCTGGATTATGATTCTGAGTTGCCAGTAAGGGAGTGTCAGTTCAAAGGTTTAGATTCAAAGGGTAGGGAACTTGAGTATGCACATTTATTCTATGAGGGATTTTTTTGCGAACAGGTGGTGGATCCTGCAGATCGAGAAGAGGTGGTGGTACTGATTGCTGAAGAAGAAATTGACTTTGAGTTACGAGGATTACTGTAGGTTTATTAATTTGATGTGGTTCCCTAGGTCATCAAAGTTGTTTTAGATGTAATTGTATGTGAGGTGGACGGAGCGGACGCAAAATAGGTATAGGGGACTTACTTCGCGAGAGGGGAAGTTGACTCTTACACTATGGAGTTTTTCCTCTACCAGGGGGTTCAAGCGTATAATCAATAATAATAATAACTCACTTACTGACAATACACCTACGTGGAGTCCTTGAATGGGTTACTCCATGACCTCTGATGTGGATTTTTAAGAGTGATGATATAAATATCGAGCAGTCGAAGTATTGAGTACAGTGTGGTTTACAGGGTGTTCAAAGGTAAACTTACAAGGCTTATTGGGGAGATTTTGTAACCATTCCATAGTTCTTCTTCCTTCCTGCTTATATAGAGCATAGGATGGACTAAGTCACCATGGGAGGTCCAGTTACATCTGTATCATCCGGGGACAACTGACTTGTACCCAGAGTCGGTTTTGACGGTACAATTTGTCGAGTCTGACACTGTAGCCATTGTCTCTGATACTGTAGTTGTTGGATCTGGTGCTGTAGTTGTCGTGCGGCGTGCTCCACTATTCTGTCTGGTTAGTTGGCCTTTTGACATGTTCCCCTTCGACCATGGGCACACGGTTGAAGTATTTCTGGTTCAATGTTTCCTTTGAGTGTTTGAATAGTCTTGAAAGGTTTCGTGGGCTTGATTATTGATATACTAGGCTTTGAGTTGTCGGGTAGGCTTTGATGCAGCCTTTGAGTATTCGGCCAGTGTTAGAAGGCTGCGAGTAGGCTACTACATTTGCCCCTTATCAGCAGGGGTCTCAAAAACTGGTGTAGAGGACGCGAGCTGAGAAAAATGGTTGAGCTTGGGAAGGAGGAAAGTTTGACTGGGTGGTTATTACAATTCCGAGAAGGCTAATTAAAGACTGTGATTAATGCGGGTTATGATTAACGAGGGAGTAACTATATCTGCCTTCAAGTATAAGTAGGGTGTTTTGAGATAACTTTAAACATCTGCACCTTCTTCACTGAGTAAAATGTCTGCCTCCTCTTCCCGAAGTAGTGGAAACACTCTGAATACCAGGTTCCAGAAGGGAATGGCGGCCAAAGACCTTCACATATGGGAGAAGACCCTCGAGCTGAAGCAGAGGTTCTTCGGTAATTGAGGCTGGATTGGGTTATGCAAGACTTGGTTAAACTGGAGCCAGAGGAACCAATCGGTGGGATGCCATACGCGCACTGGTAGAGGGTGCTACAGTTGAGCCCGCTCCCCAGCAACCGGTTCTCCTTCCTTGAATCTATAGCTGTGGATCTGGTGGACAAGGAAAATCATGTTGAGGATGCTGAGGTTGGGTTCTGGAAGAAATACCCCATCTGCAAATAGGGGCTTCATGAGTGTGGTAAAATTAGTGGCATGGGATGGTAAATAGGAATGTTTTAGTTTTCTGTTGATGTTGATTATCTTTTTCTGTGTTTTGGTATAAGGGCATCTGCCCGAATGAAATTGAAAATTTATGAAATAACTGTCGAAGTGAGATATTGAATTGTTTGTGGTTAAGTGGAACAACAAGGTAGACGACGATAACTTTGGCGCGACAACAGCTCCTCGAATGTCGAACTGTAATCTAGATCGAAGTATCGAAAAATATGGACCGGGGTATCGAATACTTTAAAATGTAGGCGATGGTGTATGAACAAGGTCACAAGAGGTTGACTGAAAGGTTGGACGTTGGAATCTGAAAGGTTGATTGTGGAATGTTTACAGTTCTAAGGGAGGTAATAAAGGAAGGTAATTAAGAGGTAGTGTGGTTACTTTATAATAAATGAGTTTAATGGAGATACAAATATGGGTCATCAGGAGGTAATTCTGTAGATTCTTCATCTTCAATTTCTTCCTCTGTATTACATGAAAAAATCATGGAGACCACACCCAACACTCATTATCAGAGAAGAATGGGACATGCCAGAGACCATCGAATCAGACAGAAAGTGGCAGAACTGAAGTTAAAGCTTTTTGGTACCAGGGAGCTCGACTGGGACATGCCAGATCTGGTGGAGCTAGAGTCCGAGGAGCCAATCAATGGGTAGCCGTATTCATACTGGTGGGCGGTCTTGCAAAGGATGTTTCCAACGGCCGAGAGCTGGTACTACTTTCTGTAGAGTTTGGCCGAGCATATTGTGCAAGAAGAGGACCAGTTTCTGGGGGAAGAACAGGGCTTGGCGAGAAGAACTTGCCCGTTTGAAAATAGGGGGGTTCCTTATAAGGTGGTGGCAGGGTGGTGGCTAAATATTTTTTGTTTTAATGGAGTTTTGCTACTGTTTCTCTTTCTGTTTGGTACTGTCGAAGCATTGTAATGAAAGAATAGTTCAAAGAAATTATGTGTTTTGAATCTGACAAGTTGGGTAAACGAATAGACTGTAGGCGCGGGATCAAAACTCTGCCCTCGAATAAAAATAAAGAACAACGGTAGCAACACTCTTAGAATAAGTGTCTTTGAAAATATGTTGTGATCGAAGATACTGTACGAGAGGTTCAAAAATATATGTATCATTGGTTTCAACAAAATTGTGTGGGAAAAGAAAATTCAAAAAAGAAGCTTCGATTGCAAAAACTGACAGCCGAAAACTCTGACATGATAGAGGGTAAACTGATCCTAGGGTAGAGTGCCCTGCAAATCATCATAACATTTTCTTGGGTTGTGTGAAAAAGGTTAACATGATGTATGAGTATGACTAAACAACCTCGGGCAGGGTAGTCGAAGGTTTGACTCGGTATTATAGAATAGGTTAAATGTGTGCATGGGAGGCGCACGTGGGAGCAGTTGAGGGTAAAAATGTAAAAATGCAAGTCAGCCGAAAAATAGGAGTGGCGAAGTGGTAATGATGGCAGTTTTGGAAATCGAGGTGGCTTTTTATTGTTTTGAGGAGGTATAAATAGAGGCAAGGACAACACTACTGTTCCCAGTTATGTAATCATAAAGAAAAATGAGGGATAGAGAAGGAGAACATACGCCATTGTTCCAAAGAGCTAGGCTATTACTGAGGGAGGAGGACACTTTGTCGTTTGTTGAGGGATCGTCTAACTTGCTGAGGCGAAGAAAACATACTCCACTCAAATAGGTATGTCACCTGACTTCTGTCTTACTGCTTCTTCTTCTATTTTTGTATGTGATTCACATGGAAGGGTAGATACTGCTAGAGTTGATATTTGTGATGATGTGACCGAGTATGAGGGGGTAACCTATATGGTTGGAGGTCTGGCCCATTGAGGACTTTGGGGTATTGAGGATGTGACTAGGATTGGGTATATGTGGAGGTCGAGCATTCAACTATGGGTTGGGTATATTTGGAGTGATAGAACAAAATAGTATAGAAAACATAATAGTCGAATATCTCGATCTAATTGCGTTCCTCTGCTTCTGTAGGGTATTATGCGTACCCGTTGAACTTTGAGGATGGTGCTGGTAGATGAAGAGGTCGAAGGAAATGAGGCAAGTGTGCATATTCATGGCTCAAGGGATGAGAGCAGCGACATAGAGGTTTTAGATGTTGCTACAGATGTCCCTCTGGCTATAGTAGTACTAGAAGGTGGGGCTTCAAGTAGTAAATGCCAAAAGGTTTGAGTGACTGAGGAGAGGGTTGGAAAGGAGATGGTGGGAGGAGAGAGAGAGGCGAACATGAAAGTGTCGAGCCTTCGGGAGATGATAGAGATGAAGGTGATAGTCGTGTGAGCTCGACAGGTTCGGGGGAAGCTGCTGGGCCAGTCTCTACTTGAAAAAAGCAGAGATTGGATCAATTTATGGCTAAGCTGGGGTTATCGAAGGTGGGGGTGGTGTTATATGCAGTAGGGTATGGCTATACCTTCAAGTCTGTCCCTCGAGAGGGTTTCATGGCTTTCAGAGGCCAGATTTGGCTAGGGATGAAACTACCCCTTCGAAGGCTGGTGAAGGAGGTGTTAAACTTCTGGGAAGGTTCCCCGTGCCAGATGAATGGGAACTTTTATGAGATGATGAGGGTGGTCGAGGGTATGAATGTAGAGCTGAGACTGGAGAAGAGGGGTCTAATTGAGTGGTATGATATTGTATCGTTCTACTAAAAAAAGGCTAACAAGAAGGTGGACACATACCACATACAATGTCATGTAGAGAAGCCGTGGTTATTTGATTTGTGCTAGACTGGTCAAGGGTGGGATTAAGATCTTGTTGTAGTACGAGGTAAGTATGAGAATGCCAAAGGGGAGGACCCTTATAAGCTGCAGCATAGGATCTATAATCCAAGTAAGTTCGTAGTCGAAGATAGTTAAAAAATTGTCGTTGAATGTACCACGATTATTTTATATTTTGCAGATCCTGGAATGAGAACTTTACAGAACCCGCGGAGGTACATTAATGATCTTATTGACTCTGACGAGGAGTAGAAAAACCCCGGGTATTCAGGAAGCTAGGTATAAAAAGGATGAAGCAGAAGTTGACAGATTCATTGCTCCAAAACGTTCATGTCGCTCCTAAGCCATCAAAGAAGAAGGGAAAAGAAGGTGATTCGAGAGGGGTGGAGGAGATGGAGAAACTAAGATTGACCCGAAAGGTGAATTATGTTCCAAAGGGGCAGCAAGTGGGGCCAGTGCCTAAAGTAGTGTCTGAGGTATTGAAGCAGGCGTCAAAGCAGAGGTCGATGCAGGCTAACAAGGGGAAGGGCAAAGCTGCTCCGAATCTTCAAAGATCCAGCAGTCGAAGGTAATTCAGCCTAAGAGGCATAAGGAGCTGGGGGGATGGTGATGCAGATGATGTGGATGAAGTGCGAGCAGAGGCCGAACTAGAGGAGCATGCTCGAGCCACTACTACTTCGATGGTAACTCTCTGCGTGAATAACCCAGTGGAGGCTGGGAGGCGGATGATTAAGTCTCTTCATCTGGTAACTGTTTTCTGGAATTCTAAAATTTTGAAATTCTGCTAAAGTTCATCATTCTTTGAGAAGTACTTTTGGTTTGAATATTCTAGCAGTCGCGTGCTTGGTCTCAAGCTTTTATAAAGGCTCAAAAGGTAAATTTACAGAAGCTGAGACAGGCGGTTGACAATTTGGATCTTGCTCGAGGGACTAAGTTATCGCTGGTGTCTGAGGTTAAAGTTTTAAAACGAGAACAGTTAATTATCAGAGCAGAATACGAGAAGAAGCTTGAGGCTCAACGTGACAACCATACCCAAATGCTGAAGGCACTTGAGTCGAAGGTGACTGAGAAGGAAAGGGAAAAGAAGGAAGAGAGGGAAACCTTCAAGGAGAAATTTGATGACGAGTGCGAGACGAGTATCAAGCTGAAGATGTTCATAGAAGATTTGGGGTATGATCCCATAAATTTCAAGTGTCTTCCCACAACCAATGAACCTATTGTCGAAGATGTTGCTCAGATAGGGGCGATAGAGGTTGATCCTACTAGTGTGATTGTGGAGACTCCTATAGTCAAAGATGTTGCTACTGGGGCTATTGTCGAAGGGGTCGCGCATGCTGCAGGGTCGAACTCCTCTACTGAGGGTACTAGAGGTGTAAGTGTTAAAGAGGCTGTAGGAGGAGGTGATGAGGCTACTCCTGTTTGAGGTACTGTCGTTGTTGTCCTATTGTACCAAACTCTTTTCTCTTATCATGTTGGTAATTTGGAGTGGATGTTTGCACTCAAAGGATTTGTAACTTATTTGGTCTTGTTGTATAACTTTGAGTAATGGTTTGTAGTTGTAACTTGTTTGAACATGATATGTCTGGCTATGTTTGAGTTGAATTGCTCGAATGCAATAGACTTGAGATGTTTGTGATTGAGTTGTTGATATTCCTTTATACTTGTATTTGTGGGTGTTAGAAATGTAACATGTATGTAGCAGGGTTTGAACTAGAACCTTGAGGAGCTTCGAAGTTGACCCCATGTATCGGTCCGATCGAAGGATTGGTATGGTATTTAAGTAAGACCAAGAAATTTACTGGACTTCGAAGGCCTGAGCCTAAACAAAGTATAACAAGGTCGCCCCTAATACATTCCTGAGGGTCCGGTCTATCGACCATTCGTGCCCTCGAGTTTGCTCAAATTTAGAGACTTGAAAAACTTTGAGATCGCCCCCGAGTATCAGTCAGGTCGAAGGGTTGACATGATACTTAGTTAGACCAAGAAATTCACTGGTAGACAGGAGACGCAACTTTAGAGGAATAATATATTCATTGGTTATACTGTATTTACATCAGTTGAGCAAGATTGAAGCCGTGGCCTATTGTATGATACTAATTGTATGGTGTTCTTTAGATTGGGTATAGGCTCCTCTACTTCTGTTATCAGATAATAGGAACCTTTGTCAGTTTTGTCATACACGACATAAGGTCCTTCCCAGGATTCGGCTAACTTGTTGGCATTGGGAGGCTTTAAAGAGGGCGTGACCCGTCGAAGTACCAAATCTTCGATATTGAAACTGCGTGGGCAAACTCTTTTGTTGTATGACTTCTGAAAAGAGAGATGGTAACGACTGAGGTTTGCGATGGCTCGATCTCTTATCTTATCGATCCATAGCATATTGCATCCAAGTTCGTACTCATTATCTTCATCTGGGAGGTTGGGGTTGCGTGTTGGCACTTTGAATTGAGTTGGTAGAACTGCTTCGGTACTATAGGCTAGAAGGAACGGTGTGCATCCCGTTGCCTTTCGGTGGGCAGTTCGATAAGCCCAGAGTACATGTTTTAGTTCCTAGACCCGTCGTCCTTTCTTCTCATCGACCCGCTTCTTAAAACCGTCGACTATAGTCTTGTTAATTGGTTCGTCCTGACCATTCCCCTTTGGGTAGTAAGGTATTAAGGGGGAGAGGATGATGTTATACTTTTTAAGGAAATTGTAGACTTTGTTCCCAATAAACTATGGACCATTATCAGATCGAATCATGTGAAGACAGCCGAAGCGTGTAATTATATTTTCCCATAAAAACTTGATGACTTCTTCCTCTCTGGTTCGGCATAGAAGCACGGTTTCAACCCATTTACTATAGTAATCTGTTGCCACAAAAATATTTTCTCAGCTACCCAAGGCTTTGGGAAAGGGACCCATGAGATTGATGGTCCATCGTTTGAATGACCAAGAAACTTGACTGTAATGGAGGTCATGTGAAGGGCTATGGATGTCATGGGCGTGACATTGACATTTGTCATAGTTTTTGGCATACTCTTCAGGTTGCTTCTTCATATTGAGCCAGAACAAACCTTAGGATATGGCTCAAAGGGCCATAGATCGACCGGTAGTATGAGCACCGCAGGTACCTTCGTGAAGTTTGGCAAGAATTTTTGTGGCTTTGTCTTAAGAGATGCACTGAAGGTGTACGCCGCTTGGGGATTTACGACGTAACTCGCCTTTGAGGATGGTGTATCTGCGGTAATTTTTGAGTAACAAGCGTTTGGCTTTGGGGTCCTCTAGGAGGGTGGAACTGTTGAAGTAAGAAAGAAATGGTGCTCACCAGTCGTCTGGATCGAGACTCTCGCCCCCAGTATTGATGGCATTGACTTCCATCTAGTCAATACTTAGGCATTCGAGTACTTCAAATGGAGTGTCCGAGATTCAGACTGGCCTAACATGGCTGTTATGTAGGTGCGGGCATCGACATGTCTATTTTTACCTCAAGGGCAATGAGTAATAAAAGATTTTTTAGGGAAACGGTCTATACGCTGGCAGACGAGAGCAGCATACTCAGCCATGCGACCGTTGGCCTTGTTTTTACCAGTGTATTATCTTTACACAAGTTGGGAGTCAGTGAATACTACAAGCTTAGGAACAACATGTTTGATTGCGAGGCCGAGGCTATGGATCAAGGCTTCATACTCAGCCTCATTGTTAGAGCATTCGAAATTTAACTTGACAACTTTTTTGATTCGATCATTGGTGGGGGTAACCATGACAAGACCGATCCCCGAACCATTAGGTTCAGTAGATCCATCTGTGAAGAGGCGCAAACCTGTGTTAGAGTTCCAAAGGTCATTCTGTTCGGGTTGATCTTTGGGTAAATCATCTTCGTGTTCCTCCCAATCGATATCTTCGACCGAGAAGTTAGCAAGGTAATTGGCGACTGCTTGGCCTTTGTGGGATATCTGCTTCTCAAAAGTGATGTCGTGTTCACCAAAATAAACTGACCACAGCTGTAACCATCTAGAATTTTCTTTCAACTGAGTATTTTTCGAAGGGGGTAACTTGCGATAACACAGTTAGGCCATGCTTGAAAATATGGTTTAAGTTTTTGAGATGTGTAGACGAGGGTGAGGAGAAAACGCTCAAGTTTTGTGTATCGAGTCTCTACTGGTGTTAGATTTTTGCTGATAAAGTATACAGGTTTCTCAATGTTGGACTTGAGTCGAATGAGGACTGAACTGATAGAAGTGTCGGTGACAGCGAGGTATAAGGAAAACGTTTCACCTTCGATGGGTGCAATGATAATGGGTTGTCAACCAAGATATGTTTTAAGTTTGAAGAAGGCTTGTTCACATTCGGGGTGTCCAATTGATATCAGGGTTGTTTTTCTTTTTGGCCTTATGGGCACCTTGGTAACGTAAGAGGGAGAAAGGCCAAGCATACCGGCCTGAGGATTTTAAAATAAAACGGTTGAGGGCCACTATCTTGCTAGCTACCTTTTGGACATCTTATTAGGTTTGGGGAGAAGGCATAGTAATCAGGGCTCGGATATGAGTGGGGTCAATCTCGATACCTCTTTTACTAATGAGGTGGCCTAAGAATTTACCAGATGAAACACCAAACTTGCATTTGTCTGGGTTAAGTTTCATATTATATGTTCAAAGTATCGAGAAAACTTCAGTTAGGCCTTGAATGTGAGTGTGCTTTTGAAGGCATTTGCATAACATGTCGTCGCTGTAAACTTCGACTGACTTGCCAAGCAAAGGTTTGAACATAGTTGTAACAAGCCGCTGGTAAGTGACACCCACATTTTTGAGGCCGAAGGGCATTACGTTAAAACCGTAAATACCATATTCAGTGATAAAAGAAGTTTTAAGCTGATCCTCGTGGAGTAGGGGTACCAGATTGTAACCCGAAACTGCGCCCATCATTGAGAGTTGCTCATGTCCATCAATGGCATCCAGGAGTACTGAGATGATTGGGAGGGGGAAGCTGTCCTTCGGGGTGTGCTTGTTGAGGTCTGTGAAGTTAGCACAGATTCAGATCATGCAATTCTTCTTTGGGACCGCGATAATATTGGATATCCAATCAGCGTACTTGACTTCCCTAATGAACCCCGGGGCCAGGAGTTTGTCAACTTCGAGGTTGACAGCTTCACGAAGTCGTGGTGCCAATGTACGCTTCTTCTGTTTTACTACTGTGGAAAGTCCAAGCGAAGACATCTTTATTTGCTCGAAGGAAGTTGGTGAGTTCGAGGCTCTCGGCCTCGTCTAAAAAAAGTACTAATGAATGTCCCTCGACCAGGACCGTCGAGTTTGATATAAACAGTGGGTTCGACGGGTGTGGTAGCTGATGTCAAGAGTATGGGGGCCAAGAGCGGCATTGATTGCAATGGTTGTTTGGCAAGTTTTCTGGCCTGATCGATCTCCGGATGCTCACATGTGCGAGTAAGGCATTGGGAGCCTTTCAAGTTCAATATACCACAGGGGGTAGTGAAATGGAGGGTTTGGTGGTAAGTCGATGGTATGGCTCGGATTGTATGGAGCCAGTCGAGGCTAAGGATGTCAAGGTATTCAGATTTCTTGTCGATGACTAGAAAGCTGGTTTAGAGTGTGACTGGCCCTGTGGTAATAGGGAGACTAGTGCGACCCACAACGACTTTAGTATCACCGTTGAAGCCCTTGAGTTTGACATTTGCCAGGGTGATGAGGTCCATCTTCTTCATGGCTTAGACAATCAGCAGGAATAAAACATCAGCTACACTTCCCGTGTCGATGAGCATTGTATGGAGGATAAGGTGCTCGACCTTAATCATAATAACTAGAGGGTCAAAATGGGGGAAACGAACATGCAATGTGTAAAAATCGATAAATGAGATACCCTCAGGTCGAGGGTATTGGCTTGATTCTGGAATAAGGGTGGGTAGCTTCTCATGGTAGGTGAGTTTACAGCATTCTTTGACACGCTTGCGCTTGTATTAAGAGCGGCCGGTGTTAATATTGTTGACCTCGATGACATGAAGTTGGTAAATGCATACCTCAGCTGGGTCAGCAGCAAGAGCCGGTTGAGGCTTGAGCTATGACCCGTCGAGGTAACCGGGGAGGTCTGCGACATATTGATCTAGACGACCCGCCTTAAGAATTATTTTGAGAGAGCGCTGCAGAGTGAAGCATTTGTTGGTATGATGGCAGTTGCACTTATGGTTCATGCAGTAAGGCTTGCCTTGTTTGATCTCAATGGGGTATGAGGCACGCCATACTGAGCTAGCCTGAATCTATGGTAGAAGGGTACTGATAGGAGCAGTAAGCTTAGGGAGGACCGACTTAGGTCATTTTTTGCTGGCCTCGGTGGTGGCATCGTCAGCATGGGGGCATTTACGACTCTCTGTCTCCTGTGAGACGGAAATGATCAAAGGTATAAAAAGTTTCCCCTGTCAAGGTTTGTTCTAATTGGCAGTTCCAGGTTACACCTGGCGATTAGACTCGCGGAGGCGCTCGAGGTCGATGTATCCATTTACTTTAGATAGCATCTCCTTGAGGGTTCAAGGTTTGTGGAGTACGATATACTCCTTGACACGGCTGTTATCTGGCAGCGCATTGGAAAAGGCAAGGACAACATTCGCGTTGTCGAGGTTTTCAATCTTGCGTGACTCATCGAGGAACCTCTTGGTGAAGGCCTCAAGGGTTTCATTGGGCAATTTTTAGAAATTGAAGAGGGTATCGACCCAGACTTCCCCGTCTTTGTTGAAGGTGAATTGGGTGACGAAGAGGTTTGATAATTGCTTGAAGCTTTGGATTGAGCCATTGGGAAGGCATGATACCATCGCGGATGGTTGTCTGTAAGGTTGGTGTGAAATAGTCGGCACAACATGTGGTCGACGGTGGAGTATAGGCTTAAGGTGATTTGGAACTCAAGGATGTGAGATTGATGGTCGGTGTTACGATATTTACCAATTTTGGGGGCATGAATATTTATAGACACCTCGACAATGAAGAGTTTTGGGCATAAGGGATTATTTAATTGACTCCAAGAGTTTGGCGTGGGGCTCGCACTGATTCAGATGGCAGGATGGGTTTTCTAGTCGATGTCCTGCTGTGTAAGATAAGAAGGATGAGGAAGGGATCTTTGAGGTCGAAGGGGAAAAGGCAGAATATTTGACCTATGTTCGGCGCTGTGCTCCTCGAGTCATTCTCGAGCAGGGCGGCATCGAGGTTGTCTAGTAGTGCGAAGGGTGAAATCAGAGGAATTCTCCATGGGGTGTATGCCAAGGTAGATTGAGCCAGTAGGGTGGATGGTGAGGGGAGCACCCTCAATGCCCTGATGGACCGGGGGTACTTCGAGATGTGGTTAGGGCATCAACCGGGCATGTGTAGAAATGCGGGACGTGGTGGGTGCTCGAGATGGTAGAGGAGCATATTGAAGCTGATATCATTGCAACTCGCAAACTGCGCTACGTAGATCATCGATGGCACGATACTGTCTATCAGTATCGTCCAAACGGCGATGCCGTTTGGATTAGACCTCTTGTCTGTACTTTTCGCACTCCTGGTGTAATTGGCTTTGATGACGCTCCTCGGCTTGAGCAAATTACTGGGCAAGGAGGGAGAGCTGGGTGGCCACTCTATCGGCGAAGTTGTCAGGATGGGTGGAAGCAGAGTGGAGGGTAGGGGCCATTGGAGGTGGCTGATAGGATTAGCAAAAAAGGAAAAGTAGGGGAAGACTAGTAGGGTGGGATAGCACAGATGACGCCAAATGTAGGGGCGTAACTTCGCGAGAGGAGAAGTTGACTCTTACACTGAGGAGTTTATCCCGTACCAGGGGGTTCAAGCGTATAATCAATAACAATGATAACTAACTTACTGACAATACACTTTTGTGGAGGCCTTGAATGGGTTACTCCACGACCTCTGATGAGAATTTTTAAGAGTGATGATATAAATATTGAGTAGTCGAAGTATCGAGTATAATGTGGTTTACAGGGTGTTCGAAGGTAAACTTGCAAGGATTATTGGGGAGATTTTAAAATCTTTCCATAGTTCCTCTTCCCTTCTATTTATCGAACATAGGATAGGTTGAGTCACCATGGGAGGTCCAGTTACATCTGTATCCTCTAGGGACAACTGACATGTACCCGAAGTCAGTTTTGACACTGTAATTTGTCGAGTCTGGTACTGTAGCTGTCGGCTCTGACACTGTAGTTGTGGGATCTGGCGCAGTAGCTGTCATGCGGCGTACTCCACTATTTTGTCTGGTGAGTTTGCTGTCTGACATATTCCCCTTCGACCATGGGTTCACGGTCGAAGTATTTCTGGTTTAATGTTTCCTTCGAGTGTTCGAATAGTCTCAGAAGGTTTTGTGGGCTTGATTATTGACATACTAGGCTTCGGGTCATCAGGTAGGCTTTGATATAGCCTTCAAGTATTCAACTAGTGATAGTAGGTTGCGAATAGGCTACTACAATAGGGGTGATAAAATATAATTGTTTGAGTTTGAATAATTTGAAAGAAATTATTGTTGAATAGATCCTCTATTTTTGTAAATGTTGTTTGTGATTGTTGTGAGAAGCCAATTATAAAATATTTTGAAATTATGTTAAGGGAACTTTGGAAATGACGTCATTGCTGCTATAAGAGTATAAGAAGAAATGCATACAGAGAAAGCATGAAATTTATGATTTTTTCCCTTGGGCAAAAGTTGTGAAAACCCGATTGCGTGTAATAGAGAGTCATCATAAATGTGGTGAGGTCAGAGGGAAATTTGAAAATGAGAAAAAGAAATATAATAAAATAGAAAGGAAAATGCAATGATGGGAAGGTGTTTTTATAGAAAATGTGTAAGACGTCTGACATGGATAATGGAAGGGATGCCTCAGTTCCAAAACCAAGGACGGCTCGTACGAGGCTCAATAACTGCCAACAGTTAGAGAGAGAAAATATAAATACTACTTCATCTTGGTCAATCAAACGTTTTTCAACTTCTAAAAACTTGATGAGTAGTGAGAGAGGAAGGAAAAAGTAAGGCAAAAATAGCACAAAAACTTGTAAAGATTTAAGCAAAAGGGATCATCAGTCAAGGCGTGAGAGAGTCGCTGAAATTAAGTTGCGAAGATGGTTGTACGACAGCGTGGTGAGGGAAGGATTCGGCGCTGCCTTAAATTCACACTCTAACATAGAAGGTTAGTAGAGAATTTGTGATGTGTATACGTGATTTTCAAAGATCATTTTGCATTACTTTAAAAAGTTATAAATTACTATTTATAGTAATCATGAAAATCTTTTGTTATATGATATATGAAAGATATTTGAATGTTGACGTATATAAAAGATAATGATAGATACCTTGACCTTTGTGTAGGTCGAACATAAGGAGTATTGTGTAGGATAAAATCATTTCCTGCAATTGATATGAGGAGTTACCCTGCAAGTGAGGCATCGACCTCTGGTCGGTCGGTTGAGTCTGAGGTTAGAACGTCTGGAAGTGAGGAAGAAGTAGGTGTTGATCAATTTCCAGGTTTCCCTAGAAGATAGGTATCCTACCCTCCTCATTCGGATGCATTCAAAAAGATTTGTAAAGTAAAGGGTTCTATAGGAGGTAGATGGAGTAACTATATAGATTATGCCGGTAGGCAATTTAGGGGTTGTACTATAGCAACGGGAGAGGAATATTTTTATTTATTGGTTGATTTGGCGAAGGAGAAAAGGGATAGAGGTATAGAGGAATCGATCTCTTTGGAGTATTTTGATGGGAATATTCAGAGTTATCTTTCAGAGGGTTTTTTATGTTATCTGTCTCAGTTGGAGTATAGGTTGAGTCTTCCCCTTAGCAACCTGGCGAAAGGGATTATGAATCTCATAGAGGCATGTCCCGTTCAGATGAACAGGAACATGTGGGAGGTGATAAGTGTTTGTGAATCTTTGAATTTATGGTGGGAAGAAGATGGAAGATGGCAGAAGGAGGAGGATATCCTTTGAGGATGTGTTACAGTTTTATAGTGTAAAAAACTATTCTGCACGTAAAGGGGCATATTTCTATACGAGCGCAATTCGACCTTGCTTCTTTTATCTTAACTCAGGAGGTCAACCGTGGAATGATAATATAATATGGGTAAAGGGTGATTACCTTCAGAGAGAGGATGAATAACCTATGGAACTTCATTTTAGAACTGTAAAACAAAGTAAGTATAATAATGTAAAATATATGAGATTGATAGTTGAAATTGTATGGTGCTTGCTGATGTTAATGTTTTGGGTATGACAGGTCCTCAATCACAGGTGGCAAGGAAAGTGACATTGTTGGATACAGTGCTCGAGGCTGTACTGGAAGATCTTGTCATTAGCAAGAAAAAGCATGTTAATAATCGAATTGATAAAGTTCTAAAATCTCAGTCGACAAGGCTAATGGCGAGTGCTGATAGCAGCAAGAAGAAGGGGACTGATGGAGAAAGGCGAGCGAACTTGCCTAAGACCTCTGGAGTGGACTGCGCAGGATTACTTGGGTTCATGACTTCGAGAAAATTAGCTCGAACGTTCCCCAAAAGGCAAATGCTAAAGCGTCCTTCGGCTTCTGGGACCACAGGAAGTGGCGAGGCTGTGGAAAAAAGGAGAAGGGTTGAACCTTCTAAAACGTCAGGGGTGAAGGTCGTTGAAGATTGACCTGTGGTGGAAGATGATTGGAAAGAGGTAGAGGAAAAAGCCAGGTTGGCAACTCCCCACGAGGAGGAACATATGAGCAAAATGGTATGTTTATAAGCTCGAATGCATATTGCAATGGATTTTTGTATTATAATTTTAGCTCATCAATAAGGTCGATGCCACTGAAGGCTTCCCAAGTAGTAGAGATCAATAAGCTTCATGCAGAGGTGAGAGTAGACTTGGAGGAGGCGGTAGCTGAGCATGACAGGCTAGGGCATCACCTTATGTTCAAAGCAAATTCTGAAGATGAGGTGGATGCCATTAGGGCCGACACCTATGTGGAGGAGGAGGAAGGTGAAGAGACTGAAGATGTTGTTGTTGGCGCGGTAAATGGGCTGGACGGTATGTCTCCCCAGACGGTGAGAGACAACCAAGGGGATGACAACGAACGCCCAGAGTTGGAGAATGAGAAGGTATGATAGTATGATAGAATTGTGATTGTATAAATATTTGGGAATGTTTGAAAACTGATTGGATATATTTTGGATAGAATTTTTGAGGCTAAGTTGCTTTCGTAAACAATGTTGTAGGAACTTAAGGGCATACGCCTCAGAATAAAAGATTTAGGGGAGGGGTTGAGCTGGCTATGGAGAAAGAGACCTCAGTATCCCTGTTGTCTTCACAAGCGGAGCTGCAGGTTATTATAAAGCATGAAATATTTGATTTGTATGCTTCATTAGTATAGTGCTACAAAGTAGTAAATAGAGTGTAGAAACGGACCAAAATATGTTACCGATTTAGGTGCAAACAACACTGGAATGGTGCGTATAAAAGATTTTAATTTTTGGCAAACTAAAATATAGAGAATGTGTACCTTAGACTTGGAAGTATATGTTATAGAGCATCCATCCGAGATTGTACTTCGACCTTAAGTTCAGAAGTAGTTTACACAGTAGATGCTAAAAAATAGATATCTTGTTAGAAATGAGATTTATGTAGTGATTGAGTATTCTGAATCGAACTTGATATAATGTAACTGTGATATGCAGGTCGAATTAAAGTCAGTTCACTTGCGTGAAGATGAAACTCTCCAATGTAACCAAGAGTTTTCTGAGAAGTTTGATAGAATGGGAGAGGCAAATGAAGATAGAGAAGATCAACATGTGAAAGTGCACTTCAAGTTTGTTGAGGTACACACAAAATGTTGTCGACCTAACTCGGTAGATTGAGGAGAGGGATACCAAAATTGAGAAAGGGCAAAAAAAGCTTGAAGAGTTAAAAGAACATGCAGCAAAACTCAAAAGCCAAAATGATGTATTAGTGGTAAAGAGCAGGGAGGCCGACATGGCCCGTTACCGTATACATGCTCTAGAATGTTCGGAGGAAGGTTTAAATCGGTTGATGGATGGTTTGGGAGATGATTTGGCTAAGAAAACACATGATCAAGAGAAAATTTGATATGATCTGACGAATAGAAAAATTGAGCTGGGGCGATTGAAGAAGAAATTAGTTGATAAAGATAACGAGCTAAAGGGAGCTCAAGATGATCTATTTGTGCCTGAAGTGCAACTGAACAATTGACTACAGCTTTCTCTGCAAAGGAAATGGAGTTTAGGATGGTACAACGCAAATGTAAGGAGTTGAATGAGAGAGTGGCTCAATTGAAGACTGATCTGGCGTAGGCCAATTAGCGTGTTAGAAATACAGAGGCTGGGGAGCACTCGAAGAAGAATAGAAATGATGCTAGAGTTTCTCTTGTTCTAGGGGATGTTGTTAGCTTAGCAACTCAGTAGTTTCTTAACGATCTCTTATATAATTTTTCTAGTCCCTGTCTCTTCTGGAACTTCTCATTTATATAGGCCTTCTCCACAGTTCTTCATCGTGCTGGAGCACGATCTCCGAGAAATGTGGCCAGTGGCGGTTGACTGAGTAACTGATGAGTTCATGAGAGACATGTATCTTTGACTGGTGAAGATTTTTTTATTTGATGTTTGACCCACCTTTCTTCACCAGTTCGTGGAGTAGGATAAAATATTGACTGGAAAAGTCATGTTGAAAATGTGTGAGTCTGAGATAGAGGAAATTCAGACTGGTGACAGCTCGACTTTAGGTGAGATTGAAGGATAGGTCTTTACAATTGCTCCCTCGTAACCGAAGTCACGAGTGGCTTTGGTTAAGACAGGATCTGTGGGTAATTGGTAATCAGGTTGAAGTTCTTAGATATTGAAATAGAATAATAATGGTTTTGACTGTATGGAAGTTGTGCGGGTTATGGGGAAATGACGCGCATTAAATGAAGATGTGGATGCTGATGTATGTGACGGTTATGATTTGAAGAGTTTATCTATAATGAATGATGAAGTTTGGAAAAACATACCTACAGAATAGAAGTAGGGTTATATAAATAGTACCTATATCGAATCTTTGAAGCAGAGTACGTTTATAATTTGTCAAATTCTTTAAAAAATTTAAAATGGTGAAGACTCAGAGGATGGTCTTTGAAGAGAGGATTGTGTCTGAAATGCAGAGGTTGAAGTTGAAATACTTTGGCGATCAATCCTTGGAGATGTCGGTACCCGCTCCTGTTCCTCCGACTTATCAAGGTATGTCGGAAGACAAAACGGTTAAAGCTGTGAACTAATTTAACTATAGGTGGAGGTTTCACGCTGCCGTCTTGATAGGCGAGGAATGTTGGGCTTGTCTCCGTACTCTGGCAGAGGACAAGATTGGAGGGAAAGATGCAGGGATAGGCAAAACTGCGGGGAAGTTATGCTGATTTCTAGTATCACCATGGATTCTAAGGTCGGGCCCTCTTCATCTCTACAAACTCTGCATGGGTGGTGGTTATAAGAGAGGTAGTGATGGTAGTGGAGACGAGAAGTGGGAGTCTGCTTCTGTATTTCTATTACTTTTTGGCGCTTAGAAGACCTTTAATTTGAAGAGTTGGCTCCAACACTGAGTCTTCTACTTGTATAGTTTATGTTTGAAATTCAACTAGACTTCGACCAAACTCATGTGAGGGAAGTTTTTGTTGTTTCCAATTTCTGCTTTGCACCAGGGTAAAAAAATTACTAAAGCAGAACGAACTAAAGGATTTAATGTGTCGGAGTGCCTGAATGACCTGTTACTTACAAAAGCATTAGAAAAAATTGTTATCTGTAAAGTACCTGAAGTTGGGTGCTGGACAGATTAGGTAACTGTATAGTACCTGAGATCGATTGCTGAAAGACTTGTTATCTGTAAAAACATGTGTAATATTTTTCGACATGAATAAAATTTATCATTCAATTACTTGTGTTAATGTAGATATAGAATAGTTCATAGAAATCGAGCTGAAATGTTTTGAAGAATGTATGAAATAAATTGAAATGTATGAGTACCGAAAGTATTGTTATTGTAACATTCAAACTGAAATAAATATGCGCAATTTTTTTTTGATGTTATGTAAGTATGATTTATTTTGCATGCTGGAAATATGGGAGAGAAAAATTATAGGAAATTTGTAGTGTAAAAAAATGATCTAATAGAGGTCGATAGAAGAATAAATCAAGCTCGACCTGAAAAGTTATGGAATGTATGAGTTCGAGGGAAGGGATAAGTCCAAATAATTTTTCTCAAGATTCTGGGTTTTCTGTTACGTGATAAAATGTCAATATCACATTTTGATGGGAAAGTGTAGTAAAAATGTATAAAAAGGGTAGAATAATTTTTTGAATATGGAAAAGAGATTAGGATGGTGCAGACTCGATCTCATAGAATACGCCATGCCGCTGAAGGACGATTGACCATAAATATCGCTGATGTGCGAGAGAGGATTTTTGGATTGTTTGGCTATGATGTTGAGTTACCAGTGAGGGAGTGTCAGCTCGAAGGATTAAATGTAAGGGGTAGGGAACTTGAGTATGCCCATTATTTTAATGAGGTATGTTTTCGTGAACTATTGAGGGATCCTGTAGATCGAGAAGAGGTGGTTGGATTGATTGCTGAGGTAGAGATCAAATTTGAAGATGTGATGATTGCTCGAGGATATCTGATTGGATGTGGTCACCCAGGTCATCAAGGCTATTTTAGGTGTAATTATATGTAAAATACTATCATAAATAAATGTAAGTCTTTGGAATTTAACAGAAAAGATGAAAGTCAAATTGATCATTTATAGTTGCAAATGTCGTTTGGGACTGTTTTGATAAGCAATTTTGAATAGCTTTAAAAAATTTGTTAGGTTTAAAAATAGCGTCACTAGTACTATAAGTATAAGAAACAAGAATAGAAAAAATGCAGGAGCTTCTAGTTTTGTTTTTTATGTAAAACTGCAAAAATTTGATACCGTGTGAGTGTGAGTCATCATGAGTGTGGGAAGGTTCGAGAAAGATATAAAACATGATAAAAAAATAGATTAAAATATGAGGGGAGGGGTAATGATGGAAAGACGGTTTTATTGAGAAGGTACATGACGTCTGACATGGATAGTAGAAAAGACGCCTCGGTTCCAAAACCAAGGGCGTGTCATACGAGGCGCAATAACTGCCAGCCGTTAGAGATAAAAAGAATAAATAGTACTTCTTCCTCATCATTCAAACATTTTTCAACTTCTGAAAACTTGGAGACCATAGAGAGAGAAGAGCAAAAAAATTACAGAGAATTTTGTAAGGATTTATCTGAGGGTGATCAGCAGTCGAAGAGAGTTGCGGGCACTGAATCACGTAGGTGGCTATACAGCAGCGTTGTGTGGGAAGGACTTGGCGCTGCCACAAATTCTCGCTCTGATTCTGAAGGTTAGTAGAGACGTGCGCTATATGTTTGTTTATATTTACAAATCGTAATCTGTTATTATCAAATCTCTAAAAAATTACTATTTATAGCAATCTACAAACTTTGACATATATATAGAATATATGAAATATATGTTGTATGTGAATGATCGATGTATATGAGATAATAATAGATACCTTAACTTGTATGTAGGTCAAGCGTGAAACATTTTTGTGTAGGATTAAAAATTTGTCTATAAAATTATAGTTGAGATGGATAGTTCACCTGTTAACGAGGTGTCAACCTCTGGTCGGACGGTAGAGTTCAAAATTGAGATATCTGATAGTGAGGTTGAAGTAGGATTGGAACAATTTCCAGGTTTCCCTGAAAAATTGGTAACCTATCTTTCCAGTTCGGATGCATTTAAAGAATTTTGTAAAGCCAAGGCTACTGCAAGGGGGACATGGGGAAACTGTGTAGAATACACCGATAGGCTATTTTGGGGATGTACTATAGTGATGGGTGAGGAGTATTTTTATTTATTGGCAAACTTGGAGGAGGAGAAGCGAGATAGGGGTATAGATGAATCGATCTCGTTAGAATATTTTGATGGGAGTGTTTAGAGTGACCTTTTAGAGGGCTTTTTGTGCTACCTATCTCAATTAGAGTACGGGTTGAGTCTCCCCTTTACCAATTTGGCAAAGGGGATTATGAATAAGATTGGGGCATCTCCTGTTCAATTGAACGGGAACATGTGGGAGGTAATAATTGTTTACGACCATCTGAATGATTAATGGGAGAATTAGGGGAAAGTGAGGAGGATATCCCCTGAGGATGTAATACAATTTTATGGGGTAAAGAATTATCACGCTAGAGGTGGGGCATATTTCTGTGCGACCGCAACTCGGCCTCGCTTCTTCGATCTGAATTTAGTAGGTCACGCCTAGAATGACAACGTAATATGGGTGAAGGGTAATTACCTTCAGAGATATGATGAAGAACCTTTGGATCTTTTGTTTTGAACTGTAAAGCAAAGTAAGTATGACAATGCATAGAGTATAATATTGATGATCTTTTGTTAATAATAAAAATGTTGTGCATGGCAGGCCCGAAGTCCCAGGTAGAGAGGAAAGATTCGTTGTTAAACGAAGTTGCTAAGGAAGAGGTTGAGCTCAAATTTGTGCTGGAAAGATTTAGCCTTAGCTGAAAGAAAAGGGTTGGGAGTAAGTCAAAAAAGGTTCGAAAATCTCAATCGACCAGGCTGATGGTGGGTGTTGATGATGGAAAGAAGAAAGGAACTGGTGGGGAAGGGCGAACGAACTTGCCCAAGACCCCTGGAATAGACAGTTTGGTTTAACCATAATCTATTACGTCGAGCAAATTAGCTCTTACGTTTCCAAAAAAATAGATGTTGATGGGTCCGTCGACCTCTGATACCACTGGAAGGGGTGAGGTCGACGAAAAAGAAAAAAGGAGAAGGATTGAACCTTCATGAAAGTTGGGGGAAAAGGTTGCTGAAGAGTGACCAGCTACTGAGGATGATCTCAAAGAAGTAGAGGAAAGGTCTAGGCTGGCGGCTCTTCATGGGAAGGAGGACATGTGCAAGATGGTATGTCTTTATGTTTGATTATGTGAAATATTTATTTATTGCGTTTCGAGCTCTTTTGAAGTTGATTTGTGTTTTGCAGGTTGCTCGTTTGGTGAGAGGGATTTAGCTCGAAGTTGAAGAGGAAAAATCCGAGCTGAAGAAGGTGAAGATTGAGCTTGAAAAGAAGGTAGCATGAGCAAAGGTTGATGCTCTCAAGGAAGTAAAGAAGCTAGAGGCCCTGAAGGCTTCCCATGTAGTGGCGATTGGCCATCTACAGTTGGAGGCGAGAACAAATCTGGAGGCGGTGGTAGCGGAGCGCGAAAGGCTTGGGCGCCACCTGATATTAATGGGATATTCTGAGGATGAGGTGGGTGCCATTAAGGTTGACAACTCTGTTGAGGAGGGAGTTGATGAAGAAGTGGAAGAGGTTACGGTAGGAGTTGTTGATGGGCTGGACGGTGTCTACCGTCGGACTGTGCTAGAAAATTAAGGGAATGACACCGAACTCCCAGAGGGCAAGAATGAGAAGATAGGGTAAAGAAATGAATTTGTATGAGTATTTTGGAAGTGTCTTGTAAATTGTTGGATTGTGTGTATTGAATAGACTTCTATAGGCTGAGCCCCTCTTTTTTACAATCCTCTTGTAGGCTCTTAGAGAAATGAGTCTCAGAATAAAAGATCTAGAGACCAAGCTTGACAGGGAAAAAGAGATTTCCACATCCTCGCTATCTTTGCAAGCGGAGCTACAGGTATGATCGGAGCATGCCTTTTGACTTGTATGCTATTTTGACATAAAGGTACCAAGTAAATAAAACAGCATTAAACGAAGAGGCAGACCAAAAATTTGCTAACAGTTTTAGGGAAATGACACTAATATAGTGCATAAAAAAATTCAAAGTTTTAGACAAAATAACATATAGAAAACAAGTACCTTAGATCTCGAAATATATGTTTGTTAGAAATCATATATCTTTTTAGAAATGAGATATATATATATATATATATATATATATATATATATATATGCATGTTGATGGGTATTCTGAATTGAACTGTATATAATGTATCTATATTGTGCAAGTCGAATTAGATTCAGCTCGCTCGTGCGAAGATGAGGCATTCCAATAAAACTAAGAATTAACAGAGGAGTTGGATAGGGTGAGGGAGGCGAATGTGGACAGAGAAGAGCAGCATGTTAAGGTGCATTTCAAATTTGTTGAGGCAACCCAGACTATTACCAACCTCACTCGTAAGATCGAGGAGAAAGATGGCAAAAATGACAAAGGGCTAAAAGAGCTTACGGAGATAAAAGAACATGCCACGAAGCTTAAAAGTTGGATTGACACGCTGATGATAATGAGTAGGCAGGCTAAAATGGCTCAATGCCATATTCAGACACTAGAAAGATCGGAGGGACAATATCGTTCTGATCTTCAGAATTGTAGAAGCGAGCTGGAGCGACTGAAATAAAAAATGATTAAAAAAGATAATGAGCTGAAGGTAGCTCGTGAGAATCTATCATTTCGGAAGCTGCAGTCGAACACTTGCATATAGCCCTACCTGCCATGGATATGAAGTTTCTGGCGATGCAATGAAAGTGTGATGAGTTAAATGGGAGGGTGGCACGATTGAAGTCTGAATTGGTACAAGCCAACGCGCGCATCAGGAGTGCCGGGGATGGAGAGCACTCGAGGAGGAGTAAAAATGATGTTAAGGTTCCTCTAGTCCAATAAGATGTAGTTAGCTTGTCAGGTCGAATTAGGGAGCTGGAAGGTGACGTAGCTCGAATTCAGGGGCATGTGCAGAAAGGGAATGCAAACTTAAGGGAGTGCCAACATAAGCTGGATCTTGCTCTTGTTAGGGAGAAGGTCTTGGATGGGGAAATCAGGGCAAAAGAAATTTTGATGAAGAAAAATATGACTTGTTAATGGATACTTCGGCCAGGGAAGAGTTGAATGTAGAAATCGAGAGACTTTGTACTCTGGTGGTGGACCTAGAGGCCATTAATTAGGCTGAATCAGCTAAAGCCGTCAAATAATTGGAAGAGATTATATCTTTCGATGCTTTGACAAATAGGGAAATGCCACATCAGAAGAGACTGTATGCAATTTTGGAGGTACGCTTTGATAAGGTAAGATCTCACTTTTCAAAGATAGTCGTATCTCATGTATTACGCTCAGACCTGTTAAAGTCGACTGTTGCATATTTTGTTGAGGAAGTAAAAGACCTTGAGTTAGAACGAGATACCTTGTTCAATAGTTTGTCTCATAAGAGATACATTTGTAGAGTTAATATAAATCGAGGGACTGTATGGCCTTCATGGAAATAAATTTAGGTCCTCGACCTGCTGATTTGATAGAGAGGAGCAGAGTTGTTGTAACTCACGAGCTGAATTCTGATTGACCTCCTGCTGTAGGGTAAAGCATGGCTGACATCCCAATAGTAGAAACTAATTTATTGTAATGTGACCTAAAAATAAATAGTATCTGTCACAAATATATTGAAATAGATGAAAGTTAGTATGATCTTTGCCTTATCTTATAGCTGGTGGGGTCTTTGATATAAAACAAGTTTTTACATTTGTTATAATCGTAGAGATTGGTTGAGTCAGTCAAACCAAGTGAATCTTGATTTAACTGTACTAATGTTACAGACATATTAAAAGAGATGAAGGCTATTATTACCTTTGCCATATCTTATGCCTACAAGAGTCGTTGATATAAAACAAGTTTCTACATTTGTTTTAATCGCAGAGATTTGGTAGAGCCAGCCAAACCAATTGTTATCCTTGATTTAACTGGTATAATGTCCCAAACAAGTTGAAATAGATGAAGGCTAGTATTACCTTTGCCCTATCTTATGTTTGGTAGAGTCTTTGATATAAAACAAGTTTCTACATTTGTTTTAATCGCAGAAATTTAGTAGAGTCAGCCAAACCAAGTGTTGTCCTTGATTTAGCTGTTATAAGATCGATTGAAAGCTAGTATTTTCTATGCTTTAATTTATAAAATGTACTTAAATCTACGTGAGTAGAGAGATGTTGTGAAAAACTTGGAAGTTTTATTGATCAGTTCAGAATTTACATTGGATGGAGATGAAAATCTCACTTTTGGAATTGGAAAAACAAAAATGAGAATAGAAATTGAGTTGTAGATGCTTAACGATAGTATCGTTTCAATCCCCTAGTGTTCTAAGGATTTAAAATATGGATTCCCTCTTCTGTTATGAGATAATATGATCCTAGGCCTGAGAGACCTGTGATAATGAATGGACCCTCCCAATTGTCAGCTAATTTTCTAGCGTGAGGCTCTTTGCGATATTGAGGAATCTCTCTAAGGACGAGATCGTCGATTTGGAAGGTACGGCTTCTAATTTGGCTACTGTACGATCTGGCTAGCATATGATGATATCGACCTAGGTTAGCGATGGCGCGTTCCCTGGTTTCATAGATCATATTAAGATTGCAAGCTAATTCGAACTCATTTTCCATGTCAGTCAGCTCGTGATCTCAAACTGGATGATGGTATTCTGAAGGAATGACGGCCTCAGTGCCATAGGCAAGGAGGAATGGGGTGCATCTGGTTGACTGTCGGGGAGTGGTACGATATGCCCATAGGACATGAGGCAGCTCTCGAACCCAATTCCCTTTTTCTATAAGTGAATTAATTTTTTGTGTCCAGTCACGATGGTTTTATTGGTAATTTCGGCCTGGCCATTGCCTTGAGGATAGTAAGGATTGGATGGTGAGTTGATGATATTGTGCTGGTTGAGGAAGGTTATGATTTTTTCTCCAACAAATGGGGCCAGTTATCGATATGAATTAGGTGGGAGTACCCAAACCGAGTGATGATCTGCTCCCAGATAAAAGAAATGACCTCTTCTTCTCTGGTTTGACATAGTGGAACTACTTTTACCCATTTCATAAAATAATCGGTATCTACAAGTAGGTGACGGCGGTTACCTGGAGAGTTAGGGAATTCGTCGACAGGATCAAGTGCCCATCTTTTGAATGGCCAGAACACCTTGCTTGTATGGAGTTCGAGCGCAGGGGAGCATATCATGTGTCCATGTCTTTGGCAGGCATCACATCTGTGTGAGTAATCCTCTGTTCCCTTGCACATGTCGGGCCAGAATGCACCTTATGTAATAGCTTTGTTTGTTAGTAATTGACCTGTGGCATGGGAGCCACAAGTCCCTTCATGTAGTTCGTAGACCATTTCATCTACTTTTAGTTTGGAGAGGCACTTGAGGTAAGTCCCCGTGATGGAAAGGCGGTATAGCATACAATTTTGATTTGTGTAGCGCATAGAATTGTTGATCAGCTGTCAATGCTCTTTTATATCTACTAGAAGTGGTTCATTGCAACTATTGTCGACACCGAGGTAGGCTAAGAAAAGCTTTTGCTAATCGTCGTCACCCCCTTTATCGCCCCCAGTGTTGATCGTGCATACAGAAATGCGATCAATGCTGGGGGTTGAAATGATTTTGATCTGGAGATATCGAGCTTCTGTACCCAAGACTTGGCTAGATATGTCAAGGACTCGAGGTGCCTATTTTTACCTCGAGGATGATAATCGAGAGTTACTTTCGCGAACTTGCTCACTATCTGCAACAAGGGCTGCGTATTCGATCATCTTTCCATTTTTCTTATATTGCCCAGAGTAATGGTGGACGATAAGTAGTGAATCTGTGTAAACTGAGAGTTCGGGGAGATTGAGCTCAAGGGCGAGGTCGAGTCCATGAATGAGAGCTTCGTATTTGGTGACATTATTTGAGGCCTCAAAATCCAAGCGGATTGATTTCTCAATTTTGTCTTTGGAAGGGGTAATCAATACGATTCTGAATCCTGACCCTGCAGGACCTGTTGATCCATTCATAAGAAGTCTCCACCCTTTTGATGTAATCAATTCAGCCTATTTGACAAACAGTTTAGGGGGGGTCGATCTTCGGGAGTTTCTTATGTAAGGTTAGGGTCGTGCTCCTCCTACTCGGGATCTTCTCCTGGAAATTTCACAAGAAAATTGGCAACGGCTTGATCCTTCTCGGAATGACGTTGTTCGAACTTACTATCATGTTCTCCCAAACTGACTAACCACTGTTGCACTCTTCTTAATTTTTCTATCTTGGATAGAACCTCCCGAAGTGGGTAGTTTGTCATGACTTTGACTGAATGAGCTTGGAAGTATTGCTTGAGTTTTTGTAAAGTATAAACAAGAGTGAGAAAAAGTTTCTCAATTTTAGAGTACCCTATTTCCGCTGGAGTGAGGGTTTTACTAATGAAGTAGACTGATTTCTTGATCAGTTCTCATTATCTACTGGGGTGCTCATTATAAGAGACCTCCCCAAATAGGTTTTGAGATCATGAAAAGCTGCTTAGCATTCTGGTGTCCATGTGATCTCTGTATTTGGCTAAACTTTTCCTCGTTTGGTACAACCATAGAGTAATTAGAATGGCCAATGACAGCGGTCTGAAGATTTTAAAATGAAATGGTTGATAACAGCAATCTTGTTGGCAAGTTTCTGAATGTCTTTCGATATTTTTAGGGAAGGCATGTTGAAGAGAGCCCAAATCTGATCTGGAAAGACCTCAATCCCCTTCTTTCTAATGAGGTGGCCTAGAAATTGTCCAGAATGTACCCTGAATTGACACTTATCAGGGTTGAGACGCATCACGTAAGATCGAAAAATGTTAAATATAGTATTAAGATCTGAGATGTGATTGGCTGACTGTACTCTCTTGCACAAGAGATCGTTGATGTGGACTTCATCGACTTTCCCTAGATGTGCTTTGAACATAGTAGCCATCAATCGTTGATATGTGGCACCTACATTTTTTAGTCTGTAGGGCATTACTTTATAGCAATAAAGACCCTTTATAGTGATGAAAGTTATCCCTTCTTAATCTTCTTCCAAAAGTGGTATTTGATTGTATCCCGAAGCAACATCCATCATAGATAGGAGGTCATGGTCAGCTGTATAATTGAGGATCTGATGAATGTTGGGAAGATGGAAACTATCCTTTGGAGTATGTTTATTCAGATCGGTGAAGACTACGTAAACTTGGACTTTTCCGTTCTTCTTTGGGACAACGACAATATTGGATATCCAGTCTTGATATTTGGCTTCTCAAATGAATCCTACTTTGACCAATTTCTCAATCTGAGTGTTAGCTTCATCTCGAAGATGAGGTGATAGACGTCGTTGCTTCTGCTTGACCGCCGTGACGTTGATGTTAATGGCCAATTTGTTACATGCCTTGGCCAGATCGACCCCAGGCATTTTTTTGAAAGACCACGCAAAAACGTCTCAATTTAGTTGTAAGAGCTGAATGAGAACATCTTTTTCATGCTGAGCCAGCTTTATACCAATGAAAGTACCTTTGTTAGGTCCATTAATGTTGACATATTTTGCAGGCTTCTCCGTAGAAGGTTGATCGCTGAAGTGATCAGCATCCTGTAACTGCTATGTAGCAAATCTACCAGATGTATCTAGGATACCAGAGTCACTATTTTCACAAGCTCAAGAGAGCTTCCGACGACCCCTGATCACGAAAATACTATTATCATGTTTGAATCGGAGTGCCTGATAGTAGGTGAAAGCGATTGCTTCCATGTTGGGAATCCAACAGCGGCCCATAATCCTGAGATAACAGGATTTAGCATTGATGATATAGAAGATGACGTCGATGGTGGCTGGTCCTATGGTGATAGGTAAGATGATCTTGCCTACTCGTTCTTCTCTGGAACCATTGAACCCATTGATATCGGTACCCCTCTGAATAACTTAGTCGGCCAAACCCATTTGGTCGATAAAGCTCTAAAATAGAATCTCAATACCACTTCCAGTATCGATCATCATCATTTGCATGACAAACTTCTTCATTTTGAGCATCATGATGTAGAAATTTGACATGGCTAGTATCGTAATCTTTGAAGCAAATCCCAATCCCGCGATTGCTCGACTCAGGAAGAAGCTTGGCTTCTTTATCTTGAGGTGTGAGATCGCAGCATTAATTGGTAATCTAATTGATTTTGATCATGTCGCTATGGTGAATATGGTAAAGATGTTTCTCCTCAGCTTGGTCATTGACTTAAATAACTTCAAGCTGCTTCTTATAAATGTCATCTTTGTATGATTCCAGGTCAACAATATATTCGAACATCCATCCCTCTTTCAAAATGTATTTCAAGCAACCTCTGTAAAGTATTGCAATTGTCAGTAGAATGATGGTTTACCTTATAATGTAGGCAATATGGTCGATAATCGATTGGTTCCAGTGGTTGAGATACGCGGTAGAGCGTATTCTTTAAAAGTAGTGGAAAAATTGTGGAGATTCGGACGTTCATCTTTGGGAGGATGGGTTTGCTTGGCAGACCGCCTTTCCGAGGGTAGCCAGTGTTGCCCTTGGTGCTCTTCTGATCTCCCTGTTTCTCCTTTGGTTCAGTGTTTTGATATGCAGATGGACCTTTGGTGGTGAGGACGAATTTAGTATATTTTTGTCGCTCAGACATCATTCTCTCCAGGTCGACGTAACTATTGACCTTGGTGATCATATCCTCCAAGGCTACTGGTTTGATGATGAAGAGGTGTTCTTTGACCTTGCAATCGAGTTAGAGCGCGTTGGTGAAAGCAGTAATAGCCATTTTCTGATTGAGGTTATCCACTTTACGCGCGAGCCCTAAAAATTTCTTTACAAAAGCCTCGAGCTTCTCCCTGTGCGACTGTTTGAGACTAATAAGAGAATACAAATTCTCCTTTTTGTCTCTATTGTGAGCACTTGCCTTGATGAACTGTTTCTGCAGTTGGCCGAATGTATATATGGAGTCTTCAGGAAGAGATTGGAACCATAGGAGTAGTTCCTCCTGCATACTTAGGGCAAATAGACGATAGAGGATGTGTTTGAGATTGGAGTACAACCCTAATCAATCAAAGTACTGTTGAATGTGCTCCTTTGGGTCGGTACCTTTGTATTTATGAATTTTTGGAGTATGGAAACCTTTTGGTATCTCCATATAGAATAGTTCTTTGGCAATCAGGCTTCCTTGTAATTATGTGATGTCGCCGGCAGTACCCAGAACTTGTGCTTCGATCAACTCCTTAATTCATTGGTCCATATGCTCTTTCGTGGCGTAATGACATGTTGGTTGAATCACTGGACGAGCAGGTTGGGGATGATGAGTTCCAGTATCTTCACTCAAGCGATCTCGTACTATAACTTGATGTTGAGATCGTTGTTCTTCCTCTTGACGGACGAAATTCGATGTCCCCGACTGGCTTTGGAATGAACTTCACCTCCTAAATGTATGGAGGGTTGTGATTCGTGTTGAAGATTCCTAGAAATAACTTTACTGGCGACTCCTCGAGGTCCCAATATTTTCCTTGCAAAAACACGGGAGGTCTCTGGCAACTAATCGTGACCTCTTGTTGGAGGAGCCTGCTAAGTATTTTGCAGGCCCTCTAGGGCAGTCTGTATTGCTATCATCTGGTCTTCATGTCATTTGAGCGCTATCAAACGAGCTTGTCATTCTGTGTTGAGCTCTTTCTTATGGAGCTCCCAATCATTAGTTAATTGAAGTTTGAGCTCGGCGCGTTTTACTGCTTCAGCGTTGAGATTCGCCTGTAGCTCTGCAACTTGCTCCGACTCCATTAAAACATTGATCTGGATGTCTGTAGCCGATCGTCTAGAAGTAGCCATGATAGAAAATTGTAGTAAAAGAATGCCTTAGGATATTGTGGAAATGTAATCTTTTCCACAGACGGTGCTGAATGTAATGGCCAAATACTGCAAGCTCGAAATAGCTTAGAATTTGCTATCACACCAATGAACCTGTGACAATATTCTAATAGAAAGCAAGAAATGGCACAGGTGATTTTTGTATGGAAAACCTCTGAATAGGCAAAAAACCATGACCACGGGTGGAGGATTTTTGTAAAAGTATTTTTATTGCTTGAGGCAGATATCTAATTACAAGTAATCTCTAGATGTATAAATGTTTGAACCTTGTAACTAAAAAGTTTGAATGTTTCTGAGAATCTATAATAAGTAGGTTCTTGGTGATCTCTTGTATAATTTTTATGGTCCCTGTCTCTTTATGGAACTTCTCATTTATATAGGCCTTATCCGCAGTTTCTCATCGTGTTGGAGTGCGCTCTTCGAACAATGTGGCTAATGACGGTTGAATGAGTAATTGACGAGTTCGTGAGAGACAGGTATTTTTGATTGGTTAAGATTTTTCGGTATGAAGTTTGACCCACGTTCTTCACCAGTTCGTGGAGTAGGTTGAAATGTTGACTGGAGAAGTCTTGTTGAAATGCATGAGTTTGAGATGGAGGTAATTCAGACTGGTGACAACTCAATTTTAGGCAAAATTAAGGGATAGGTCCCTACAGGCTCGAATATGGGATCTGGAGGGGGATGTTGTTTGAATTCAAGGACATGTGCACAAAGAAGTTGAGCAACTACGAGAGTGTCAAATAAAGCTGGACGCTGCTCTTATCAGGGAAAAAGGGTTAGAGAGTATTATCAGAGGGAAGGAGATTGTGATAAAGGATAAAGGATAAAAAGGAATTGTTAAAGAAATTTCCAGATGTGGAAGAACTGAACAAGGAGATCGGGATACTTCATGCTCAAGTAGTTGATTGGGAGGCGACTAATCGAGTTGAGTCAGCTAAGGTGATAAAAAATCTGTAGAGAACATTACTTTTATAGATCAAATAGACAGAGAAATGGAGAGTCAAAAAGTATGGTACAGGAGGTTAGAAGATCGCCTTCAGAGGTTGAGGATGATTATCTTCCACTCAGTTGTAACTCAAGCCTCACATTCAGAATTGTTGAGGGCGGTGATTGCCTATTTTGTAGAAGAGGTTAAAAGACTTGAGTTAGATAAAGATACCTTGTTTGACTGTATGTCAGAAAGGAGATGTATCTGCAAGGTTGATGTAGATCGAGGAGATTGCACGAGTTCCATGGGGACGGATCTAGGTCCTCGACCTGCTGAATTGATAGAGGACGACAAAATTTTTATGACTGCTAGAGCTCGAGAATTTATGGCTAGTCGACTTCCTTCTGTAGGGGTAAGCGTAGCTGACATCCCAACCGTAGAACAAAATCCATTGTAGTTGTTTTGTGTAAACCTGAAAAGAAATAATATATTTTGCAGACATGTTGAGAGATGAAAGCTAGTTTTACCTCTTCTTTATCTTATGTCTGGTTGAACTCTTCGATTGAAAACTAGTATCACCTTTGTTTTAATCTTGGAGTTGAGTAGAGTCAGTCAAACTAGGCGTAACCTGAATTTAACTGGTAGAATGTCACAGACATATTGAAAGAGATGAAAGCTAGTTTTACCTTTGCCTTATCTTATGTTTGGTAGAGTCTTTTGATTGAAAACAAGTGCTACCTTCTTCTAATAGCAAGGGATTTAGTAGAGTCAGCCAAACCAAATATATTCTTGATTTAACTGATATAATGCCGCAGACATATTGAATGAGATGAAAGCTATTTTTACCTTTGCCTTATCTTATGTCTGGTAAAGTCCTTTGATCGAAAACAAGTGCTACCTTGTTCTAATCGCAGGGGATTTAGTAGAGTCAGCCAAACCAAGTATATTCTTGATTTAACTGATATGATATTGCAGACATATTGAAAGATATGAAAGTTAGTTTTATGTTTGCCTTATCTTATGTCTGGTAGATTCCTTTGATTGAAAACAAATGCTACCTTATTCTAATCGCATGGGATTTAGTAGAGTCAGCCAAACCAAGTGTATACTTGATTTAACTGATATTATGTCGATTGAAAGCTAGTATTATCTATGCTTTAATCTATGGATTATCTACAAAGTAGAGAGATGTATAGGAGAAATACTTATAAGTTTCATTGAATTTCGAAAAAGAATGTACATTGGATGGAGATGGAAATCTCACTTTTGGAATGAAAAGCGGAGAAACTTAAATGGAGTAGTGAGGGGCCTAGCGATTGAATCGTTTCAGTCGCCTAGTGTTCTAAGGACTCGAAATGTGGACTCCCTCTTCTGTGATAAGGTAGTATGATCCCAGGCGTGAAAGACCTATAATAAGGAATGGACCCTCCCAATTGTCTGCCTGTTTCCCAGCATGAGGCTCTATGCGGTGTTGAGGTATTTCTCTAAGGACAAGATCATTAATTTGGAAGGTACGGCTTCTGACCCGTTTGTTATAAGAACTGGCCAATATATGGTGATATCGACCGAGGTTAGCGACGGCGCGTTCCCGAGTTTTATCGATCCAATTAAGGTTGCAAGCCAGCTTGAACTCATTTTCCTCTTCAGTTAGCTAGTGATCTTTGAATAGATGATGGTATTAAGAGGAAATGACAGCCTCGGTGCCATAGGCAAGGAGGAATGGAGTACAGCCTATTGACTGACGTAAAGTGGTACGATATGCCCATAAGACATGAAGAAGTTCTCGAACCCAATTCCCTTTTTTATGTGAGTATAGCCTTTTCTTGAGTCCATCCATGATGGTTTTGTTGGTGATTTTGGCCTAGCCATTTCCTTGAGGGTAGTAGGGATTAGATGGTAAGTGAATGATGTTATGTTGGTTGAGGAAAGCTATAACTTTTTCTCCAACAAATTGAGGACCATTATCGATTCAAATTAGGTGGGGGCACCCAAACTGAGTGATGATGTATTCCTAGATAAAAGAGATGACTTCTTCTTCTCTGGTTCGATAGAGTGAAACTGCTTCTATCTATTTTGTAAAATAATCGATAGCTACGAGTAGGTGGCAGCGGTTACCTGGAGAATTAGGAAATTCGCCAATAAGATCGAGTGGCCATCTTTTGAATGGCAAAAACTCCTTGCTTGCATGGAGTTCGAGCGCAGGAGCGCGGATTATCTTTCCTTGTCGCTGACATACGTTATATTTGTGTGAGTACTCTTCTTCTTTCTTGCGCTTGCTGGGCTAGAATACTCCTTGCGTAATGGCTCTGTTTGCCCGTGATTGACCTACGGCATGGGAGCCGCAAGTTCCTTAATACAAATTGCGGAGCATCTCGCTTGCTTTCTATTTGGAGAGACACATGAGGTAAGTCCCCGTGACTGAACGGCGGTATAAGGTACCATTTTGATTGGTGTAGTGTTTTGTGTTGTCTATCAACTGTCGACGCTCCTTCGAATTTGTTAAAAGTGGTCCTTCACATTTGTTGTTGATACCAAGATAAACTAAGAAAGGCTTTCGCCAATTGTCATTTCCCCCTTTATCGCCCCCAGTGTTGATCATGTATACAAAAATATGATCAATGCTAGGGGTTGAAATAACTTCGATCTGGAGATATCGAGCCTCTATACCTAAGACCCCGACAAGATACGCCAAGGAATTGACGTGTCTATTTTCTCCTCGAGGAAGATAATCAAAAGTTACTTGCGCGAACTTGTTCATCTAATCTGCAATGATGATCTTGCCATTCTTCTTGTATTGCTCAGAGTAATAGTGAACGATGAGTAATGTAAATGTGCAAACTGAGAGCTTGGGGATGCCGAGCTCGAGAGCGAGATCGATTCCGTGAATGAGAGTTTCGTACTCGATAACATTTTTAGAGACCTCAAAATCCAAGCGGAGTGATTTCTCAATTCTGTCGTTGGAAGGGGTAATTAATACGATTTAGATTCCTGAACCTGCGGGTCCTGCTAATCCATATGTAATAAGTTTTCACCCTTTCTTTGTTATCCATTCCGTTCTCTCGTCAAATACTTTGGGGGGTGGATCTTCTATAATTTCCTCTGAAAGGTCAGGATCGTGCTCCTCCCATTTGGGATCTTCCACTAGAAAATCTGTGAGGAAATCAGTGATGGCCTGCCCTTTTCAAAATAATGTTGTTCAAACTTGATATCATATTCTCCCAAATCGACTGACCATTATTGCACTCTCCTTGATATTTCTTTCTTGGACAAAACCTCTCGAAGAGGGTAGTTCATCATGACTTTGACTAAATGAGCTTGGAAGTAGTGCTTGAGCTTCTGTGAAGTATAAATAAGAGTGAGGGTTTTACTGATGAAGTAGACTGGTTTCTCAATTATCCCTTCTAGTCAAATAAGAATTGAGTTGAGAGAAGTATCTGTAATTGTTAGGTAGATTATCAGTTCCTTATTATCTATTGGGGTGCTCATGATAGGAGACTTCCCCAAATAGGTTTTGAAAACTTGAAAAGTTGTTTCGCATTCTAATGTCCATTGAACCTCTGTATTTGACTAAAAATTTTCCTCGTTTGGTGCCACCGCGAAGTAATAGGAACAACCAATGACAGCGGTCTGAAGATTTTGAAATTAAATGGTTGATAGCAGCAATCTTGCCGGCAATTTTCTGAATGTCTTTTATCATTTTAGGAGATGGCATGTCGAGGAGAGCACAAATCTGATCTAGATCAGCCTCAATCCCTTTCTTGCTGATGAGGTGACCTAGAAATTGACCTGAATGTACTCCAAATTGACACTTATCTGGATTGAGACGCATCATATAAGATCAATGAATGTTGATTATTGTATTGAGATTTGAAATGTGGTTGATGGTCATTAATCGTTGATAAGTTGTACCTGCATTCTTGAGTCCGAAGGGTATAACTTTATAGCAGTAAAGTCCTCTTTCAGTAATGAAAGTGGTTTTTTCTTGATCTTCATCAAAGAGTAAAATCTGATTGTATCCCGAAGCAGCATCAATCATAAATAGAAGATCATGGCCTGCGGTGGAATTAAGGATCTGATAAATATTGGGAAGAGGGAAACTATCTTTTGGACTATGTTTGTTGAGATTAGTAAAATCTATACAAACTCAAACTTTTCCATTCTTCCTTGGGACAGCAACGATGTTGGATTTCCAATCTGGATACTTTACTTCTCAAATGAATCCCGCTTTGATCAATTTCTCGATCTCCATGTTAACTTCATCATGAAGTCGCGGTGATAGGGGTCGCTATTTCTGTTTGACTGCTGTGGTGTGGATATTAATGGCCAATTTGTGACATGTCTTGGCCGGATCGACTCCAGGAATCTTTACGAAAGACCATGCAAAAAGTCTCAATTTAGCCGTAAGAACTAAATGAGAGCGTCTTTTTTGTACTGAACCAGCTTAGTACCAATGAAAGTACCTCTGCTAGGTCCATGAATGTTGACGTATTCGATAAGACTCCTACATTGAAGGCTGATCATTGGGGTGATCAACTTGCTATAATTGCTATACAGCGTATCTGTCGGAGGTATTTAGAATTACAGAGATGGTATTTTCGAAAGCTCGAGAATGATTTTGACAACCTCTGATCCCATAGATACCATCGCTGTATTTGAAGCGGAGTGCTTGGTGATAGGTGGAAGCGATTGCATCCATGTTATGAATCCAGCAACGACCCATAATCTTGAAATAATGAGATTTGGCGTTGATCACATAAAAGATTACGTCGATTGTGGCTGGTCTTGCGGTAATAGGTAGGATGATCTTTTCAAATCGCTCTTCTTTTGAACCATTGAACCCACTGATATTGGTGTCGCTTTGAACGACTTGATCGGCTAAACCCATTTGGTCGATAGTGCTCTTAAAGAGGATCTCAATTCTGCTGCCAGTATCGATCATTATCGTGTGGATGAAAAACTTCTTCATCTCGAGCATTATGACTAATACAACATGATGTGTGAATTTGGCATGGCTAGTATTGCAATCTTCGAATGATATCCCGAGCCGACGATTACTCAACTCAGACAGAAGTTTGGCTTCTTTGTATTGAGGTGTGAGATCGCAGTATTCTGATAATCACCTGCGCTTGAATCTGTTAGAGTTGGTGATCTGATTAATCTTGATCATATTGATGCGGTACATATGGTCGAGATGCTTCTCCTCAGTTTGATCTTCGACTTGGACAACTTCAAGCTGCTTCTTATAGTTGCCATCCTTGTATGATTCAAAGTCGATAATATATTCCAACACCCGTCCCTCCTTGAAAATATACTTGAGAAACCTCTATAAAGCATAGTAATTATCAGTAGAATGGTGGTTTACCTTATGATGCATGTAGCACGGTCTACTCTCGATTGGTTTTAATGGTTGGGAAAAACGGTAGAGCCTATCCTTTGTGAGGATTGGAGAAATTATGGAGATTCAAACATTCATCTTTGGTAGGACTAGTTTAACTTGTGATCCACCATTCTAAGGGTTGTCGGTGTTTCCCTTGGCATACTTTTGGTCACCCTGGTCCTCCAATGGTTCAGTATTTCGATATGTAGATGAACATTTCGTAAAAAGGGAAGATTTAGTAAATTTATGCCTTTCAGACATTATCCTTTCCAAGTCGACGTAACTATTGACCTTGGTGATCATATCGTCAAAGGTCGCAGGTTTGTTGAAGAAGAGGTATTATTTGGCTTTGCAGTCGAGCTGGAGCGCTTTGGTAAAAGTAGTAACAACTATTTTTTGATCAAGATTGTCAACTTTGCATGCGAGCTCTAGGAACTTCTTTGCAAAAGCCTTGAGCTTCTCTCTGTGTGATTGTTTGAGACTGATAAGAGAATATAAATTATCTTCTTTGTCTCTTTTATTAGCATACGTCTTGATAAATTATTTCTACAACTGGTCGAATGTGTATATAGAGTCTTCTGGCACCTAATATTTTAGGAAATAGCTTTGCTGGCTACTCCTTGAGGTCCCAATCTTTCCCGCGTAAAAACCTGGGAGGCTTTTGGCACCTAATCGTGATCTCGATTTGGAGGAACCTGCTGAGTATACTGCAGAGCTTGTAGGGCAGTCCCCATTACTGTCATTTAATCTTCATGTCGTTTGAGTGCTGTCAAATGACCTTGTCGTTCGGCGTTAGCTCCTTCTCACGGAGCTCTCTGTCAAGAGTTAATTATCTTTCGAGCTCGTTGTTCTGGCTCAACTGAGAGTTCGAGCTGGATTCTGGTAGGTGGTCGCCTGGATGTGACCATGTTTAAAAAAATTTGTAGAGTGACTAAATGTCTTAGGATATCGTGGAAAATATTTCTTTCCCACAGACGGCGCCAAATGTAATGGCCTAATTCTGTGAGTTCAAATGGCCTGGAATTAGCTCTTACAACAATGTACATGTGATAAAATCTAATTGAAAGCAAGAAATGACACATGTGTTTAGCTTAGAAAGCCTATGAATAGGTTAAAAACCACAACCTCGGGTTGAGGATATTTGTAATAGTGACGTTTATTGTTTGAGGCTGATATCTTATTACAAGTGATCTCTAGACTTAGAAATGGTTGATCTTGTGAATAAGAAGTTTCAAGTTTTTAAGAATCTAGAAAATATAGCTTTTCTGGTGATTTCTCATGTAATTTTCTGTTCCTCGTCTCTTTTGGAACTTTTTTTTATATAGGTATTTTTCAAAAAATTTCATCATACTGGAATACATTCTCCGAGCAATATGGTTAGTGGCGGTTGACTGAGTAGCTGCTGAGTTGAGAGAGACAGGTGGCTTTGACTTGTTCAGGTTTTTCAGTTTGAGCTCGACCCACGTTCATTGTCAGTTCATGGAGTATATGGCAATGTTGACTGGAGAAATCATGTGGAGAATGCGTGGGTCTAACATGGAGGTAGTTCGAACTGGGGACAACTTAATTTAGGGTTAGGGAAATTAAATCAGCTTTAATTATTTTCTTTTATGTAAGGGTAGAAAAAGTTTGATTGCGTGTAATATAGAGTTATCATGAGTGAAAGGTTAGAGAAAGATTTGGGTAGGAGGGAGAAAAATATAATAAAATGTAGGATGTGGGATAATGATTGGAAGGCACTTTCACCGAAAAGGTATGAAACGTCTTAAATTAATTGTAGAAGGGACGCCTCGGTTCCAAAATTGAGGGCGGCTTATGTGAGGCTAAATAACTGCTAACAGTTAGAGAGAGAAAGTATAAATAATAGTTTGTCTTCCTCATTCAAATATTTATCAAATTCAGAAAAATGAAAGGACAGAAGGAGAGAATAGATAGTAAGCTGTAGAGATTCAAGTAAGAGATTATACAATAGCAATAATCATAAAAGGAAGGAGAACGAATTGGGTATGCAGTGCCATTTTGAAAGAGGAATTGGGAATTGTTCCTGACTTGTACTCAGACGATGAAGGTTAGTGATTGAGTAATAATGTTGTGATTGTGAAGATTGAAATAGAATTTAAAATTTTTTGGCGTTTTCAAATTTTAAAAATTTTACCATTTATAGTAAACTGTTGGAAAAACCTGTTTGATTTGTATGAAAAAAGATATATGTATATGAAGTATGTGTATATGTATATATGGATGTGTATAGATAAAAGAAAATGATTGAGAAAATTGATAAAATACCTGGACCTGTATGTAGGTTGAGGCGTGAGGAGAATATGTTATAGAAACTAGTCTCATTCTCAAGCCTATATCTGATATGGAGACGTCGACCTTTGGTCATATTGATGAGTCTGAAAATATAGAATCTGTATATTTAGACTCTGTGGGGAAAGATGAAGTACAATTCCCAGATTTCCCTGGTCACTTGGTATACTATCCTCCAAAGGCTAATGTATTCAAAGAATTCTATAAAATTAAAAGCACTTTAGGTGGGAAATGGGGTAATGTCATAGAGCACACTGGGATGTCTTTTAGGGGTTGTACTATGTCAACTGGGGAAGAACATTTCTTCTTATTGCCTGATCTAAAAAAGGAGAAATCAGATAGGAGAGTAAAGGAATCGTTCTTCTTTGAGTATTTTGATGGGAATGTTCAAAGTGACCTAGATCAGGGATTTTTATGTTATCTTTCTCAGTTGGAATACAGACTGATGCTGCCTCTTAGCAATCTTGCTAAAGGTATTTTGAATACCATAGAGGCCTGTCCTGCCCAACTGAATGAAAATATGTGGGAGGTGATTAATGTCTGTGATAATCTTCTGTAGATGTTTTGAGATAGAGAGGAGAATGAGGTGGAAAGGAGAATAACTCCTGCAGATAATTTGGAGTATTATGCTGTAAAATATTATGTGGCAACTAGAGGCGCATATTTATGTTTAAGTTCATCTCAACCTCTTTTCTTCGATCTAAATTCAGCAGGACGAGCTTGGAACGATAATATGATATGGGTGAAAGGTGATTGTAGTCAAAGAATGGACGAAGAACCGATGAACCTTTTATATAGAACTTTGAAGAAAAGTAAGTAATAGTATGTGATATCTAACTGTTGTAGTTGTAGGTTCATTCTGTGTTTGCTGAACAATTTGTTGTGTTATGTTGCTGGTCCTCAATCTAAGGTACTGAAAAGAGAATTGCTGCTAGATATTGTAGCTCAAGAATGTGCTGAGCTTGAGATTATCCTGAAAGAGTTCAGCATTAATAGAAATAAAAGAGATAAAAGCAGGTCAGAGAAAGTACAAAAGTCTGAAGCCTAAAGACAAATGACAGGGGCTGGAGCCAACAAGAAAAGAGCAACGGACGGGGAAGAGCATCAAGCAGTATCGAGGGCTGCGCCGATGTCGCTGGAGGATGTTTAAGGGGGCATTACTTTGTGCAAGATATCTCAAAAGCATTCAAAGAGGAAGGTCGTTAAGGGTGGCTTGACCTCGGGGACCATGGTGAGTGGTAAGGTTGAGGTGAACGTGAAAAAGAGGAGGGTGGATGCTCCTGCTGCTGTGAGTGAGTCAAAGGTTAGGAAGAATCAACCTGTTGAGGAGGATGAGCTGCTGGCAGTGGAGAATCGGTTGAGACTGGCAGCTCGAAGAAGCACCGAGGGGCTGAATACCTCCGTACAGTTAGAGTTGAGCAGGGTGGTAAGTTGATGTCTTTGTAATATTTGAACTTGCATTTGTTTTCGAGCTAAAAATGTGCTGCTTTCAATTTTAGGCTGCTTAGATGATGAAGGGTATCTTCCATAGGCTCGAGGAAGGAAGGGCCGAGTTCGAGGGCGGGAAAACCGAGCTCAAGAAGAAGGTGGCTCGACTGGAGTCCGATCTAGCATTGGAGAGTGAGTACTTAGATTCTATAAGGGCCTCGTATAATGTGCTGATATTCGAGCTCACAGACGAGGCGTAAAAGAATGTTTATGATATTGCAACTACTCAGGATAGCCTTGGACGTTAACTTCTCGCGGTGGGGTATACTTTTGCTGACCTCGAAGCTATTATAGCAGGTACCTATGTTGAAGAGGCCGAAGTGGAAGAGGATCCCCAGGTCGATGATGACTCTCTCCCAGATGTAGTTACAGGGCTAGACTCGGTCTCTACTAGGACTGATCTAAAGAACCGTGAGGGAGATAATGAGAAGGTAGAGTACAAATTGTTTAGAGTCTGTTTGTGTTTTTGTGTGGGTAGAAAAACTGTAAGTATATGGTACATTGATTTGTAGGATAAATTTGGGATAGACTAAGAAATGTTTGTAAACATTGATTTGTAAAAACTTAAAGATATACGCCTCAGAATTGAGGAATTAGAGAAATAGCTCGCTAAGGAGAAAAATGCCTCAGTGTCCCTGTTGACTTCGCAAGCGGAGCTATAGGTTAGAAAAGAGCAAGAAATATTTGACTTGTATGCTGCACTACTTTAGAGCTACACAATAAAGTTAGAAGATAGATATAAATCACAAATGTTGTAGGAAATTAGGAACGATAGTAATCATGTATTTTTAGATGATTTCATAGGGTTAGCAAATTAAAACATAGAAAATGTGCACCTTGAAAGAGGATGTAGATGTTATTTCCATTATTGTGAGATAACTTCTTAACTTGAGGTCGAAGTATAATCTCAGCTTGTTGGAATGTCAGAAATAGAAATCTGTTAAAAATCTATAAAGTTATCTGTAATATGTATTGATTATATTTGTGAAGTACTGTTGAATTGAGCTTGGTGATGCAGGTCAAATTAGAGACTGTTCACCTGAGCGAACAATAGATGCTCCAATTCAATCATAAGTTTGTAACGGAGTTTGATAAGACTAAAGAGGTATCTTAAGATAGGGAGGATCTGTATGTCAAAGTACAGATCCAGCTTGTTAAAGCGACCAAAACTGTGAATGACCGGACTCGGAAGATCAAAGGTAAAGATGCTGAAATTAAAAAGGTGCAAAAGGAGATTGCGAAAGCACGGACTGAAATAGCAAAGCTCAAAAGCAGAATAGATTTGTTGACGGTGAAAGATAAAGAAGCAGATGTCGCTCAATACCGTATCAGGTCGTTAAAAATGACAAAAAAAGAGTTACGTGATTTTGTAGCTAATTTAAAGGTTTAAATGATCAAGAAATTAAACAAGCTTGAGAATGCTCGAGCTGACCAGATAAGTTTTGAAAGTGCAGTTGAGCAATTAAAGAGAGAAATGACTAGGAAAGAAAGTTTGAACTGACCTAATAAGTTCTAAAAGTGTGGTTAAGCAGCTGAGTAAGGCCTTGCCTGCGAAAGATATCGATCTTCGGTTGGCCCAAAAATGGTATAACTAACTGAATGAGTGGGTTGCAAGGTTGAAGGACGATTTGGCTATGGCCGATTCGTAATCCAAGAAGGCCGAGGTCGGAGAGTAGTCAAAGTATAAAAAGACTGACGCCGAGGTCTTGATTGCCAAGGAGGACGTGATTAACCCATCAGCTCGAATTAAATAATTGGAGGCGGATGTAGCTAGTGTCCTGGCCACGTAAAGAAAGGAAATGAACATTTAAGATATAGTAAGTATAAGTTAGATATTGCTCTTCGTAGAGAGCTGGAGTTAGAGGGGATGATCAAGAGGAAGGATGAGCTACTAAAGAAGTGTCATGCTGAGGGAAGTGATGCAAATAAATGGGAGTTGGTGAATCTTCGTGCTCAATTGGAAAGGCAGAGGACGATGAATAAAGATGAGCTGGAGAATGCGGCAGGGATAATAGCACAACAAACTAAGGCAATACAAAACTTAAGGAAGCAAGCAGAGAGGGAAGATTTGTTTTACAAAGATTTAAAGCAGCGCTATCAGAGGTTAAAAAAGTGGTTTGCCAAGGTAGTTATGATTGACCGAGATAAGTATGGCCCGAAAGAGGTACATTCGAGGGAGCTGATGGCTGTCATTGCTTATTTTATGGAAGAAGTAAAGAGGCTTGAGCTCAAAAGGGATACCTTGTATGACTGTATGGCATTCCAAGGCTATATCTATTATGCTGATATAAATCGAGGAAATTGCTTGAACGACATGGAAATAGAATTAGGTTCCCGACCTACCGAATTAGTGGAGTAAGGCAAGAATGTTGATATTACTCAAGATCTAGATTTTATGGCTGCATGACCTCCTGAGTAGGGGAAGGTACAACTGACCTCCCATAAGCAAAAAAAAAAACCCTGTAGAAGCGACCTGTAGTTGTAGACATATATAAAGATGAAAGCTAGTTTTACCTTTGCTTTATCTTATGTCTGATAGAGATCATTGATTGAAAACTTGTATTACCTTCATTTTAATTGCTGATATATGTATAGATGTTCGATTGAAAGCTAGTATTATCTTTGTTTTAACCTGTATAGATGTTCGATTGAAAGCTTGTATTATCTTTGCCTTCATCTGTATAGATGTTCGATTGAAAGTTAGTATTACCTTTGCCCTAATCTGTGTATAAATGGTCGATTGAAAGCTAGTATTACCTTTGCCTTCATCTGTATAGATGTTCGATTGAAAGTTAGTATTACCTTTGCCCTAATCTGTGTATAAATGGTCGATTAAAAGCTAGTATTACCTATGCCTTCATCTGTATAGATATTCGATTAAAAACTAGTATTACCTATGCCTTAATCTAGGTATAGATGTCGATTGAAAGCTAGTATTACCTTTGCTTCAATTTATAAGATTTAGTTGATTCTACGTGAGTAGAGAGTAATGTAGGAAAAATTTGGATGTTTTTATTAAGTAGAATGGAATATACAATGTTAGAGATTGAAATCTTACTTTTGGAATATAAATAACGATAATAAAGTACTCCGTCGTGGAGAAACTAGATATTTAATGATAATATTGTTTCAATTGCCTAGTATTCCATAGATTTGGAATTCAGACTCCTTACTATGTCATGAGATAGTACGATCCTAGGCGAGTTCGGCCAACGATTGGGAAAGGACCTTCCCAATTTTCTACGTACTTCTAATCTAGAAGGATCTGACAAAGACATGAAGGTTTTCAAGTTAATATTCGAACAGAATTGTTTCTGCTCGAATACTTTTTGGCCTGATGGGTTTTATTCGAATAGACTTATGCATGTTCAAATACAAATCAGCCTGATCAATTTTATTCAAATACAATTTATGTGTATTCGAATACACTTTATCTTATTCAAACATAAACTTATTTTGTTCTAACAGATGCGCGATTCAACCTTTTTCCTTTTGACGGTGGTTATATTTTGAGGGTTATTTTTGCCTCGAGATGCGTGATTTTAGTATTCTATGTTCCCTACTATATAAAGGGGACTTAGGTTATTTCTTTTCTATGTTAGATCTGAAAGAGAGAAAAAAAAACCCTAGGGTTTTGAGAGATATTCTACTTAAAATTACTTCGTTTTGAGTAATCGAATTCTCGACTTTTCCAAACCGATTGGTGTTCCTCATTATTTCTCTACTAACACAATCTTCTCAATCGAATTGTGGATTAAGTGGTATCAGTTTTCCTGTTTCGATTCTCAGGGGGTTAATTGAGGTATATGGTCTCTAGACGTAACTGTCTCAAGTAAACGAAGGAGAAGCTAGTGAGTCCGTTGAAGATCCATCGCAAACCTAATTCGAAGAAGAAGGACGATTTGGAGATGGGCGATCCCAACGAGACTGCCACGGTTTTAGAAATGACAATTTCTACCCTAACTTCTATTGTAGGGGAGTTAGTCGAGCAATTATGTCTCACAAACCATGCGTTGGGTTCCGTTTCGGAAAATCGGCGAAGCCATTCTAAAAAGAAAGGGGTTATGGAGGTGGATGGTGTCGAGGACGTTCTGGTATTCGATAATTCTAGTGATGCCGATTCAGTCAAGGAGCGCCCAAGTTCTAGCAAGTAAACGAATCCTTTGCGTAATCTTCGTATTGGCTTTAAGATTGAGATTCCAGCTTTCGATGGTTCCGTCGATGCCGAGAAATTAGATAATTGGTTAGATAGGTTGGAGACCTATTTTTCCATTGATTAATATTCAAACGCTCAGAAGATTTGCTTCTTTTCTTTAAAATTCACAAGTCACTCACTAATGTGGTGGAAATCCTATCAGAAATGACATGATGTCAGAAGTCTGAGTTGGAAGGAATTCAAGGTTTTGGTGAGGAAGTAATTCTATATGATTGGGTATGAATAAGAGTGGTGATATAAATGGCACAATTTGCGCCAAAAGTTTGGGCAATCCGTACAACAATTCACTACGAAATTTCATAACTAAGCATTGGTTATGGATGTTGATGTGGATGAGTCCAACGTGTTCATAAACTATACGGGGGGTTTTTCGGAGTCTATTAGAAGAGAATTAAAGCTCTTTAAGGTGAAAAATATCAAGGACGATACCATTGAAGGCAAGTACTTGAAGAGCAACAAGAAAGACGATAAGAACAAGTTGGGGTACAAGGCCAATTGGAAGTTTGATCAGAAAGGAGAGTCCAAAAGAGAGGGGTCTTCATTAAAAGGGACTATCTGTAGTCATTGCAAGGCTAATGGGCACAATTTTGATAGATATTGGGGAAGTTACAAGAGGAGTATGAAGACTTTTTTTTATGCATAGAAGGGATGTCACGCAAGGGGGATGTGGAGCACGATATTACCTTGGCGAATAGTGAGCCACTACCCAATATTAGGTTATATCAGACTTCAATTACTGAGTCTGATGAGATTAAGAAACAGGTGCATAAACTCATGGAGCAAGGAGTTATTAATCCTGGAGCAAGAAGTTATTAATCCAGGAGCAAGGAGTTATTAATCTGAGTTGCTCACCCAATGGTTTGTCGGTGTTACTGGTGCCGAAGATGGACGGGTCTTGGAGGATGCGTGTGGATTATCGGGCATTGAACAAGATCACGGTAAAGAATCGTTATCCACTTCCACGGATTGGCGAGCTTTTAGATGAGTTATAGATGGCTCGGTTATTCACCAAGTTGGATCTTAAGTCGGGTTACCATCAAGTTAGAATCCGGGAGGAGGATACTTGGAAGACAATGTTTAAAACCAAACAAGGCTTATTTGAGTAGTTAGTGATGCCTTTTGGGTTATGCAATGCTCCGGTGACATTTATGTGGCTAATGAATGAGGTACTTCGTGCGTTTATTGACGATTTTTTGATTGTGTATTTGGATGATATCTTGATATATAGTCGTACATTGGAGGAGCATCTTGGGCATTTATGCAAAGTGTTGGGCGTATTGCGATCACAGCAGCTTTTTCTTAACGGGAAGAAGTGCGAGTTTGGGAAACAGGAGCTAGTCTACTTGGGTTTTATTGTTGGTGGCGACAAGCTTAAGGTTGACCCAGAGAAGTTTTCGGTCATTACTAATTGGCTAGATCCCGCACAGTGACAGAAGTGAGGAGTTTTATGGGTTCTTGTCAGTACTTACAGAAATTTATTCGGCATTTTTCTCAAATAGACACACCGTTGCATTCTTTGAAGAAGACCGGGGTAGAGTTTGTGTGGGAAGAGCACCATGAGAAGACTTTTTTGTTACTGAAGTGGAAGATTATGGATGCACCAGTATTAGTATTGCCTAATTTGCAGCATCTTTTGATGTCGGGACAGTTTCGTCAGACTATGCATTAGGGGCAATCCTTTTACAGGATGGGAAGTCGGTTACTTACCATGCTAAGATATTTACAGGAGCAGTAAGTAACTATCCTACATACAATAAGAAGTTCTATACATTATATTAATCAGTGAAGCATTAGCGGAGTTACTTATTGGGAAAGGAGGATGTGGTACATTCTTATCACAAATCGCTACAGTTTTTATCTACGCAGTCCAAGCTTCAGGAAGCTCGCCATATGAAGCAGATGTCGTACCTTTAGCAGTTTACCGTATTGATCAAGTATAAGAAAGGTGTAGACAATAAGTTGGCTTATATGTTATCTCGACCCTCATTACCAACTATTTCTACTTTGTTGGTAGCTATGCAGATCCAGCCGATTGCTCCTTTTGAGTACATTTTAGGGTATAATGACGACAAGGAGCTTAGTGTGATTCATGAGATGCTACTGCAGGGAAAGACTAGCAAGTATGTTCGGAAGGATGGCTTGATTTACAGGGGCATACTACTATGTATTCCTGAGTGTAGAGACCGTTTGTTGTGGATTCGAGAGGCACATTGTTCACGGGTGGCAGGTTATTTTAGGGTTGAGAAGACTCTTTTAAATTTGCAGCGTTATGTCTATTGGCTGATGATACAGGTGGATGTGGCTTGTGTGGTTCGTGATTGCATACTATGCAATACATCGAAGCCTTCCAATAGGAAGATAGGACTGTACTTACTATTGCCAGTTCTTACCCGACCTTGGGAGAGCATTTCGATGGATTTTATGGGCAGTTTTACCATGACCAGGTGAAAGAATGACTATTTGTTTGTGGTGGTGGATCGATTCAGCAAGATGATTATTCTTATTCCATGCCAGAAGACGGTCACAGAGGAAGGAACAGCGCGATTGTTTTTTAGAGACGTCTGGAGATATTTTGGGCACCCTTCTTCTATTATTTCTCATATGGATAGCCGCTTTCTGGGGCATTTCTGGAGATCTTTATGGGGGATGACGGACACTAATTTGAAGAGAAGTACCGCTTTTCATTCGCAGACAGGGGGGCAAAAAGAGGTCGTTAACCACACTTTGACACATTTATTACGGGGATTCCATTCTAAGTATCCTAAGACCTGGGATGAGAGTTTACCGTATCTTCAGTTTACGTTCAATCTGGCGATTCGTGGTTCTACGTTGAAGTCTTCTTTTGAAGTTTGTTCGGGATACTTGCCGCAAAGCTCTTTTGATTTGGCATTTAGTCTTGGCGACAAGACGGTGTCATGGAAGGAGGAAGAGGAGCAAGTTAAAGCTTAGCATTTCATTGAGAAGATCAGCAAGGTTCATGAGATTGCTGAAGCTCAGTTGAAGAAGACTCAAGCAAAGTATAAGGCTCGCCACGACAAGCATAGGGTTGAGTGTACTTTTCTTGAGGGCGACCTAGTTTGGTTGCATTTAGGTAAGGAACGGTTTAAGGGGGAAGGTAAGAAGCTCAAACCTATCCGTTATGGTCCACTTTTGATACTCAAGAAGATTGGTGACAATGCATTCCAGTTGGATTTCCTACCTTTCATGAAGATGTATTCGGTAATTAATGCCAAACATTTAAAGCTATTTGAGCCGTCCCTTCTGGATGAAGACTCTAAAATTGATACTCGCCTACCGTTAGTTGATGACTTATGGATGGAAAGAGAAGATCCATAGCCGAAGGATGGTATTCTAGAGAGGAAGGTTCCTACTACAAGACGGGGTGTTATTGAATCATTCTGAGTTGGGAAGAAGAGTACACTACCGAGTAAGTCAAAGTGGTACAGCAGGGAATTGGGCATCGCCGTATTCCCACATCTTCAACTCTAGTTTGAGCAGAAGCTCAAGGCTTCTAAAGAGGGGAGCCATGATCCAGGAGGATCTGACAAAGACATGAAGGTTTTCAAGTTTATATTCGAACATAATTGTTTATGTTCGAATACTTTTTGGCCTGATGGGTTTTATTCGAATAGACTTATGTATGTTCAAATACAAACCAGCCTGATCAGTTTTATTCGAACACAAATTATGCGTATTCGAATACACTTTATTTTATTCAAACATAAACTTATTATGTTCGAATAGAGGCACGATTCAGCCTTTTTCCTTTTGGCGGTAGTTGTATTTTGAGGGGTGTTTTTGCCTCGAGATGTGTGCTTTTAGTATTTTAGGTTCCCTACTATATAAAGGGGACTTAGGTTATTTCTTTTTTATGTTAGATCTGAAAGAGAGAGAGAGAAACCTAGGGTTTTGAGAGATTTTCTTCTTGTAATTACTTCGTTTTGAGTAATCGAATTCTTTACTTTTCCAAACCGATTGGTGTTTCTCGGTTTTTCTCTACTAACACAACTTCTCAATCGTATTGTAGATTAGCTTCCCAGCATGTACTACTTTTCTGCTCTGTGGAATTTCTTTAAGGATAAGATCGTAAATTTGAAACTCACGACTTCAGACTCTTCTGTTATACGAGCTAGCGAGCATATTATGATATCGACCTTGGTTGGCAATAGTGCGTTCCCTTAATTCATCAATCCAGTTAATATTGCAGGCTAGTTCAAATTCCTTCTCTTCGTTGGTAAGATCGTGATCTCTCACTGGATGGTGGTACTCTGTTAGGCCTCTATACTATAACCCAGAAGGAAGGGAGAGTAACCAGTTGATTACCGTGGAGTAGTACGGTATACCCATACAACGTGAGGAAGTTCCCGTATCCAATTTTCTTTTTTCTATGATTGAAGCCTTTTCTTGAGTCTATCCACAATAGTTTTGTTGGTGATTTTGGCTTGTCCATTGCCTTATGGGTAGTATGGATTAGATGGGGAATGGGTGATGTTGTATTTGCTGAGGAAGGGTATGACCTTTTCTTTAATGAACTGCGGCCCATTATCGATCTGAATCAGGTGGGGGAATCATAACTGCGTGATGATGTGTTTCCAAATAAATGAGATGACCTCTTCTTCTCTAGTTCGACAAAGAGGAAATGCTTTTACCCATTTTGTAAAATAATCTGTCACTACGAGTTAAAAACATTGATTACCTGGCGTATTGGGAAACTCTCCCTCGAGATCGAGTGCCCACTGCTTGAATGGCTAGAATACTTTGCTCGCATTCAATTCGATTGCAAGGGAGCAGATCATGTGTCCATGTCATTGACGTGTGTTACATTTGTGCGAGTAGTCTTCTACTTGTTTATGTATTCCTAGCGAGAATACTCCTTGTGTAATTGCCCTATTTATAAGTGATCGACCTGCAGTATCGAAGCCACAAGTCCCTTCATGTAATTCCTTGTGTATTCTATTGGCTTTTTTCTTGGAGAGGCACTTGAGATAAGACCCTGTCACTGATCGACAGTATAGATGGCCATTCTAACCTGTATCACGCTTTGAATTTTAGATCAACTATCGGCGTTTATTTGGATCTATCAAAAAGGGGCCGTCGCATTTGTTTTTTCGGCCGAGGTAGGCAATTAAGGGCTTTCGTCAATCGTCGTCCTCCTCTTCATCGCCCTCATTGTTAATCATGCATATAGAATAAAGATTAATGTTAGGGGTGGATATCACTTTGATATACAGATATCATGCTTCTATACCCAAGACCCCAGCCAAATAAGCCAAGGAATCAGCATGTTTGTTCTTACCTTGAGGTAGATAGTCAAGAGTTACTTTTGCAAATTTGCTCATTCTATCAACAACGAGGGCTACATATTCGATCATCTTACCATTTTTCTTATATTATTTTGTGTAATGGTAAACGATGAGTAAAGAATCTGTATAGACTAAGAGCTTAGGGATGCCAAGCTCGAGTGCTAAGTCAAGTCCAAGAATAGAAGATTCATACTCTATAACATTGTTAGAGGCTTCAAAATTCAAGCGGATTAATTTCTCGATACTGTCGTTAGAATGTGTAATTAGTACGATTCCAATTCTTGACCCTGCGAATCCTGCTGAACCATCGATAAGAAGTTTTAACCCTTTCTTTGTAATCCATTCAGCTCGTTCGTCAAATGGTTTGGCGGATGGATCTTCTGTAATTTATTCTGTAAGGTTAGGATCGTACTCCATCCAATCGGGATCTTCTGCAAGAAAATTCGTGAGAAAATTGGCAGCGGCTTGACCTTTTTTTGAATGATGTTGTTCGAGGATGATATCATGTTCTCCCAAACTGACAGACCATTAGGCACTCTTCCTAATTTTTTTTTAAGATAAAACTTTTGGAGTAGGTAGTTTGTCATGACTTTGACTGAATGAGCCTGGAAATAGTACTTGAGTTTCTTTAAAGTGTAAACAAGAGATAGAAGAGGTCTCTCGATTTTAGAATACCTCATTTTTGATAAAGTTGGGGATTTACTGATGAAATAGACTAGCTTTTCAACCTTACCCTCAAGTTGAATGAGAATCGAGCTGATAGATTTGTCAGTAACAGCGAGATAGAAGATTATAAAAGTGGTATTTTCCTAATTGACTTCCAAGAGAGGTATCTGATTGTATCCAGAAGTAGCATCCATCATTGATATAAGCTCGCGACCTGCTGTGGAATCAAGAATTTGATAAATGATTAGAAGAGGGAAACTATCCTTTGGAGTGTGTTTGTTTATATCTATGAAATCTACACAAACTCAGACTTTTCTATTCTTCTTTGGAACTGCGACAATGTTGGAGATCCAATCAGGGTACTTGGCTTCTTAAATAAATCCCACATTGGTCGACTAATCGATGTCAATGTTGACTTCATCTCGAAGATGCGGTAAAAGTCGTCTTTGTTTCTGTTTGATCGTCATGGTGTTGTTGTTGATGCTCAATTAGTGACATGCCTTGGATGGATCAACCCCGGGCATTTCTTCGATAGTCCAAGCAAAGATATATCAATTCATTTGTAAGAAGTGAATGAGAGCTTCCTTATCATGCTGGAACAACTTGGTACCAATTTAAGTAACTCTGCTAGGTCTATCAATGTTAATGTACTCTGTAGCTTTTTTGAGGAAGTCTGATCATTGGTGTGACCAGTTTTCTGTAATTGTTATGCAGCGTATTTGTCGGATGTGTCGAGAATGGCATAAATTGTATTTTCATAAGCTTGGGAAAGCTTTTAACTGCCTTTGATTTTGTAGATACCATCGTTGTTGTAGTGGCATAATTTCCAGAAGGGAAATCTTTACCAATACTTATTCGTAAAGAGAAGGCAATAAGCTAGATAAAATAGGCTGAGAAAAACCATGACCTCGAGGAGGATTTTTATGTAAAATCCAGTAAGATGCTTGTTATTACACATTTTGAGTAATGTTGGCTTTAGGAAGTAAGAATAGTAAAAGATTGCGGTCATGTAGTATCTATCATTTGCCTATATTTATAATCATACATGCAGTTTTACAAAAAGAAAGAAATAGTCTCCTATTCCGTGGAAGTGGGCAAACTTTGCGGATCTCTAACAGTTCTTTCTTGACCAAGCTTCAACGACTACTTTTGGCAAGTCGAGGACTTATAGTAACTTCTAAAATGATGGGCTTCGATCAAGTGCGATTGTCTTCGAGTACATTCTACTACTTACTTTTGTCGAATCTGGGGAATATGCTACTACAATCGCCCCATTCCCGACAGAAGCACTTGTGGGTTGTGTTAAGAAGAAGTTAAAAGCTGAAGAGGTTGTCGAATGGGAAGATGAGTCGTCTGTGTTATTTCTGAGGTTAAAGGAACTGTATGTGGTCAAGTCATTTTTGAGGCGCAATTAATGCGGTACAGTGAATCTGGCGGAGGTACATTGGGCATAAATAGGGGGTTATTAAGGGTAGAATGGTGGTATTTATAGAAGGATACCACCCCAAGTGTGGTCTAAAGTGTTATCTGAAGCTGAAGACGGTGAACAGCCTGAGGGAAAGATCTGGCAAAAACTGATTGGTAAGAATTTTTCATGTGAGCATGTCATGGCGTTGGGTTGGGAGAGAGGTCAAGCGAAAGAAGATGCATATCTATTGAAAATAATTGTGTCATCATGCGGTGCTGAAGGTAAAGGAGTGTGTCAGTTTGGGGGAGAAAGGGTAACTATTTATGTTGATGATAAAGATTTGAAGCTCAGATGGGCGTCCAGGTATCTTGCCGAACGTGGAAGGCTTCTTGTAATTTTTTGCCGCCTTCATCTGGGGAAGTAGCCTTTTAGAAATTCAGTTACTTGAAATTCATTGAGGTTCTTAGCACTGGAAAGAGGTTTAATGTCTAATTCTGGTGAAAAGAAAACATAGAGTAATCAGTCTTGTAAGTCAAATGTAAAAATAGATGTAGCTTGATGTAATGTTATTGAAGGATGTAGCCTCAGATGTTATATGTAATAAAATCGAAGGAGGAAGTTGTCGAATATGAATTGTAACTTTATTCATAATAATAAATAAAGTTAATATCTTCGATATGTTATTCATGTGTAATGTGATTATCAACTGAGTTTTTTATTATTATTTATTAATAGAAGGTAAAATGCTGAGCGTGCATGCACATAAAATATTTATTGGTTGGCATAACATCTTGAATGTAGTTGACTGAATGGGTCCCAGAACGGATTTCAAGGTTGAGTGAATTGACTTTAAAATTGTAGAGTTCTTAGATAGAGTAAATGTAGGTGAGTTGAACCATGACTGGTGGGGGTATAAATAAGTTTTGTTGCTGCAGATGTGAGGCATTCATTCAAGATGGTGAAGGCGAGAGCTCATCCCCGTGATGGTGTGCTCAGACGTATTCAAGCAATGTATTAGGTGTTGTACACTCGATATTTTAGAATTCGGAACTGTGATATGCATATGGAAGATCCGGAAGAGCCTTATTATGAAAGGATGAGCGGGGTAGAAGCGAAGGAGGCTGAGGAGGACTTTGAATTTCGTGTTAAATTATAATTTTGGCGTCTTCCTGAAGGATGTGGTGGTATGTGGACTCGAGAAAAGTTGTTGGTGAAGAAGGAAGATAAATCTGCAGCTAGGGGTTTATAAAACTGTAATGCTTAGTAGGAGTAGGTCGTTGTAAGGATTTATTATGGTCAATAAAATGGAATGAAAATAGTTATGTAGGATGTTTTGTCGATGGAAGTAATTTCTTGTTTATTTATCGAATGGATAATGTACTTGTTGAAATTTTGTAATGGAAAAAAGTTTTAAACAAGTTTTTGGTAGAATGCCGAATATATTGATATTGTAGATGTTATCGAACATGGACCCAAAAATATAAGAATGTTTAGGAAAAGTAGAAGTTGGGGAACTATCAAGAATAATGATTATGGCCAGATGTGTTCCTTTAGGTGATAGTATCAAATATAAGGAAGATGATATTAATCGTCTTTATGACAATATAGGTTGTGCTTTGTTGCACGTGAATATAGCCGAAGAAGTTTGTCGGGATATGGAAGGATTAGAGTGGGTGCGTAAGGGTTTGTTGGCTCTGAGAAGGCGGAGTATCGAAGAGGCTGGAAAGAGAAGTAGAAGGCGTTATGTTCGAGGATTTGAACAGTCACAAAGTGGTGTGATGAACAATCATATAGGGACTATAAATACCTCTAAAATGGGTGACTGTTCACACTTTACAAACACAGAAAAAATTATCTTTAGAGCGAATTGCTATTGCTCGTCATTGGATTGGTTGTCTATGATTACGAAGGAGGAGATTAGCGTGCTGATTGAAAGAGCCAAACGAGCAAAGGAGAGAGATGCAGAAGTAGCACGTAAACCAAGGTTAGTGATTCGGGTTTTGATGTTTGTTTGTTGTGATTGATTAAGGTATAGATTAATAGAATTAAGTAAAATGAATGTTGTTGTATGTTGAATTGAATCAAAAGTGAATGATTTGTAAAATAACAATGTTAGGGTTTGATAGAGGAGTTTTAGGAAATTCTGATTTGGGTGAGATTTGTTGGGTGTTAAGGTGGAAGAAAAAAAATGTGTAAGGGTTCTATGGATAGTTCTGGTATGGGTGGTTCTAGAAATGGGTGGAGATGAGTGGAGAGGTTGATTGGTTGGTGGCATTGGGGTTAAGATGCGATTGCAGCAATTAGCGGAGATGTCGTTTAGATATTCCTAGATTTTCGGGGACGTTATTGTTGTTAGGATTTTGCCGGAATTTATGTCGGAGAAGGGGAAGTATCAATTTTTGAATAATGGTATTTTTGGCAGAAAACGGGTGAAGTGTGTTCGAGAAGCTGTTGAGATTCTTGCAATTCGACAAAAAGTAAACGAAATTAACAAGTTATCGATGTTACTTATTTAAAATAGAAAAACATTGAGAACTGAGCAGATGCGTTACTTTAATGAAAGATACAAATATTAATTAAATGATATGAACTATATCGAGAACTGCGGTAATAACTAAAAATGTAAATGATAGTAGCAGATAGTAAAGCGAATAGTGTGTTGGAGAGTTATCTCGACAACAATATTTTTATGAATATATGAACTTATGAACATATATATGTATCACATATATATGTACAGGTTTGATTTAAAATGGCTGAACTAATTCAAAATGATAAAAAAGATATATACGGGAGTCTGGAAGACGTAACGCCTCTGATGATTAATGTGAGGACTTCTATATAACAATTGGAAGGGAGGTATAGGGTAGGATCGAGTAGTACAGATTTAGTTAGCGTAGAACAGTTTAGGGTGGCACCTAGTATTATCGAACAGGCGGAGGAGGAGGATGCGGAAATGGATGCAGATCATGAGCCTTAAGCGAGTGATTAAGAGGGTAGTGGAGATTGGGAAGAAGATGTGGAGGAAGGCAAGGAGGCATATTGCAGAGAGGGTTCAGAGACCAAAGAGATACTAAGCTTCAAGAAGAAATATGGTATTCCTAGGGATATAAGGTTAGAGGAGTACCAGTATGAAAAGATCGACCAGGAAATACCACTGAATGGTATTCTGGTTCATCGAGAACAAATAAAGAAGGGATTGAAGCATCCCCTCATAACGGACCAAAAGAAATTAATGAACTTCTTTGATGTGGCACCGGGGCATTTCAATCCGAATGTGTATGATCTGTTTAGGGTTTATGGGGCAATAAATGGTTGACTTAAGACCAGGGGGAGGAGTTAATAACTGTTAATGATTTATGTGTGTACTACACACTCAAGATGAACCCACAGAACCTAGGTTACCGGTACTTGGTGAGGTTCCTGAAAAGACCATTGCTTTATGATATGGTGTCAACGGGGGTGGGGGGGATACACCGATAAGCGCTTACTTGTTTCCAGAAATTTCTAGTTCGATAAAAAAGACCCCAGGGAACCCTTAAAGAGAAAAACATTTTGCTTAGGTGTGTGGTTAGGTAAATGTAATTCTCAATGTTCGAATTGTGTGAATGAGATGTAAGTGCTTTTAATTTGTTTATGTTGTCTTTTGCATCGTAGAAAGAGGTCGACAAGAAGTAGGAAGTAAAGGAAGAGTTGTACAAGGTGTGGAGGGATTTCTTTGGTAGGATCGATAACCTGGTTATCGATCTAGATCTTGTGAACACTCTATTCCAGGAGGCTGGTTTGAAGAGGTCGAGGGTAAAAGGGTCGAAAGTGCCTGTTATCGATGGAAAAATATCAGCAAGGAATAAGAGAGCCACAGATGCTAGCTTACCTCTTAAAAATTACTCCCTGTTTGGGTACAATACTGATACAGAGATTGATGCTATGCTAGGATAGCCTTTGGAAAGAAATAAAAAGAAGAGGGCGGCGAGTTTCGATGTTCCTTCATTGCTACCTCATAAAAGGAAAACTCGACAATCGACAGCGGAGGAGGTGGCTAGTACTGTTAGTGTAGGAGTTGTTGTGGATATGCGTCGCCCACGGAGTTTTAGGGGTGTGGTCCTGAAGAAGACCAGTGACGAGGCGTCAAAGAAAAAATATGTCGAAGAGTCTGAGACGAAAGTGTAGAAGACTATGGATGTTTATACGTCTGGGACGGATGAGCTGAAGACGGAGCTGGAGGATTGCATGGTGGGGATTGATAGTTTGAATACATTTTTCAGCACGGGTCAGAGGAACTTGTCGAAGGTGAGAAATTTTAATGCTTTTCTACGAATGAAAAAATTTGTAGGTCACTCAAATATTCATTATATGACTTTGATGCAGATTAAGAAGTTGGTAACTGAGGCAATGGGTCGCGTTATGGGAAGTGGAGAGCTGGCAAGCTAGATCATTGCCTACAAAAATATAGAAAATGATTTGATAGCGGAGATGGCCGAGTTGAATGCCACATAAATAGGTATAAGCTTAATGCTAAGAAGGCGAAGGAAACTGCACTAGGTGAAGCGAAGAAAGTGGCAGAGAAAGTGAAAAGGGAGGCGTTGACATTGCAGAAAATCACCTATGAAAAAGGTATAAGGGAGCAAGTTGTCGATGTGCGTAAAGCGATGGAGCAAGAGTAGGGAAAACTTCTCGATGAGGTGTGGGCGAAGATGAATGAAGAGAAATTAAAGAAATGTATAGAAGTAAGGGCACATTTTTGAGAACTGTATGATGAACAGGAAGAAAGGAAATATTTTTACAAGGGACTTGTAAAAGCTGGAGGTGCTCTGTTTGAAGATAGCTCAGATGATGAGGTACCCCAGACTCCTGACATTCATGGGTCGATCGAAGTTATCGAAGATGATGTGATGGAGGTTGATGGTGAACGTCAATGTGAAGTAGCAGATGTACAGGTTCTCGAAGGTACCCTGAATTCAAATTAAGAAAAGTCTCCTTCTGAAATGTTGAATCTTGTGTAGATTGTGTTTTTTGAAAAAGGATGTAAAAATGGCCAGTGGGACTGAAACAATTTTACTCGTAGTATTATGCTGAAACAATTTGATGTTGCGGTAAAACTTTTTTATTTGTGAAATAACTATGTGTTCGTGTTTTGTAAATAATTCTATGTAGTAGATTTGATAAAGTGATTTTGAACGAATGTGACTTTAGATCGAGCAGATAAGTGTGGAACGCTTGTTTGGGTGATATGTGAAAGATGGCCATGAAATGGCAAGTTATGAGAATGAGTACCAGATGTATATCCTTAGATGGGTATCTATATTTAGAATTTGAAAAGAACTAGAGCTCTCTTAGAGGTTGTTCGATTAGTAAAAAGCACGAAGTAGAATATCCTGTAATTGGATATTGTTCGCGTAAAATTTGAATGATAGGCTTTAGGTATACTTGTTAATTAGTAACCAAAAGCAAATCAAGATAGTAAGGATTTTGTTTGTCTGATGAATACTTGAAAAGTATAGATCGAGATCAATTCAAATAGTAAATATTTGGTTTGTCTGACGTATACTTTACAAGTATAGATCGAGAGCAAATCAAATAGTAAGGATATTATTTGTCTGATGAATACTTGACAAGTATAGATCAAGATCAAATCAAATAGTAAAGATGTTGTTTATCTGATGTATACTTGACAATTATAGATCGAGATCAAATCTAATAGTAAAGATATTATTTGTCTGATGTGTACTTGATAAGTATAGATCGAGATCAAAGAAAATAGTAAAGATATTGTTTGTCTGATGTATACTTGACAAGTATAGATCGAGATCAAATCAAATAGTAAAGATATTGTTTATCTGATGTATACTTGATAAGTATAGATCGAGATCAAAGAAAATAGTAAATATATTGCTTGTTTGATGTATATTTTATAAGTATAGATCAAGATCAAATCAAATAGTAAAGATCAAATTGATAACAAAAGATATTTATTTGAATTGGTCAAAACGGTTATAGTGTCTCATCTGTAAACTAGTTTCAGTTGAGCCGTGTTCCATGGATATTCAAGTTGTATTTGGTCTTCAATCATCAGCCAAATAAGTCTCACTATCTATTTTGTTGCTGACAATGTATGGCCCTTCCCAGTTTTTTAACAATTTTCTAAAATTTGTAGGCCGAGTATCATCTTGGATCCGTCATAAGACAAGGTCTCCAATACTAAATTTCCATTCTCAAACTTTCTTGTTGTATGTTTTTTTCTAGGTATCATGGTATCGTCCCAAATTCGCGATGGCCTTGTCTCTGGTTTCCTCGATCCAATTGAGATTGCTAATGAAATAGAGTCATTTTCTTCGTATGAAATTTTTCGTCGAGTACTGGGTAAATCGAGGTCCGAAGTTATGGCTGCTTCAGTGCTAAAAGCCATCATGATTGGAGTGCGGCCTATTGAGACTCAAGGTATAGTGCGGTAGGCCTAGAGAACACTATGCAATTCATCCACCCATCGCCCTTTCCTGTTGTCGTGACACTTGTGTAATCCTGATTTGATGCTTTTATTTATGGCTTCGGCTTGTCCATTGCCTTGAGTATAATATGGTGTGGATGTTGTAAGCTGGATTTTGCATTTATGGAGGAAAGCAATTACTTTGGCGCTGATGAACTATTTGCCATTATCAAAGCGTATCTTTTACGGACATCCAAACCTGGTGATGATGATTTCCCAAAGGAACTTGTTAACTTCATTTTAAATCAGTATGGTAGAGAGGAACTGCTTCAACCCATTTTGTAAAGTAATCAGTGGTAACCAGGACGAACCTTCGGTTTCCCAATGCTGGATGGAAAGTTCCAATGATGTCGATTTCCCATTGTTTGAATGGCCAGAGAACATTGCTGATATGCAAGTCTAAGGCTAGGCTTTTGATCTCTTGGGCTTGGATTTGGCATTTATAGCATTTTCGAACGAAGTCTTTACAGTCCTGACTCATCTTGGGCTAACGATCTTCCTGAAACATGTTCTCCATAGATATCTTCGTGAAGTTCTCTGATTTTGTTTTGAGCTTGTTTCTGAGAAATGAATTCGATAAGTGGTCCCCCACCTGGGAATCGATATAAGATGTGACCTTGGACAGTGAATCTGAGGCACTTGGCCAGAAGTGATCGAGCTTCTTCTTTGTTAATGGGGAGGATGTTAGAGTTGAGATATACATAAAATGGTCTTCTCCAGTCTTCAGGATCATCGTCTTTAGTAATGGTGATCTGGAGTGTTAATAGTATATCGAGGCTGGAATGCTCAATGATTTCAATTTCTAAAGATCTTTTTTCACTGTCTCCTAGCATTGCGGTGATGTAAGCTAAAGCATCGGCTTGTCGATTTTCTTGTCGGGGTGAGTAAGAAATTGTTGCATGTTCGAATCTTTTCATCTTTTCTTCGACCAGAGCTGCATTATCAACCATTTTTCATATTTTTTTGAAAGTTTTGTTGTAATGATTTACCACGAGCAAAGAGTCGACATAGACTGCTAATTCTTCTACTCCGAGAGTAAGTGCGAGATCAAGATCGTGTAAAATTCTTTCATATTCGGTCTCATTATTGGTGGCATAGAAGTTTAGTTTGATAGCTTTTTTGATTAGATGATTGGAAGGCATGACAAGGACAATGCCAATCCCCGATCCTTGTGGTCGTGCTGAACCGTCTATGAAAAGTTACCAACTAGAGCTTTTAGACCTTGCGTCTAGTTCTGCTATTGAGTCATCTATGAAGATTTCTTCGAGTTCTTCCCTATCGGGGTCTTCAACGGGAAAGTCTGCCAAAAAGTCAGCCATTACTTATTGATAGATATTTAGGGTTCGTAGGAAATATTGTATTCTCCAAGGAAAATAGACCATTGTTGGATTCGTTGAGATTTTTCTTTTATGGAGAGTACTAGATTGAGGGGGTATTTCGTGATGACTTTGATGGGATGAGCTTGAAAGTAGGGACGGAGTTTTTAAGGACTATAGACCATAGCGAGTAGCTATTTTTCTGTTGTCACGTACCTATTTTCAGCGGGCATAAGTATTTTACTAATGCAATAGTTTGGTTTTTCCACTCTACCATCATCTCGAATAAGGACAGAACTGATCGAATCTTCGGTTGTGGATAAGTACATTGTAAGAGATTCGTCATCAATTGGAGTACTCATTATAGGAGGAATCCCCAAGTATCGTTTAAGATCTTAGATAGCCATCTCACAGTCAAGAGTCAAAATGACTTCCTTTTGTTAATTGTTCAAAAGAGGAGTGGGGTTGCCATGAAGAAGGAGGTAAAGGAATTTGCATCGGTCAATAACTTTAAGATGAATCTGTGAAGAGTAGCGATTTTGCCTACAAATTTTTGAACGTCTTTTTTTGCTCGAGGGGATGGCATTGCCATGAGTGCTTTGATTTGAGTGGGATCAATTTCAATTCCTCTTTTACTGACCAGATGTCCCAGGAATTTGCTAGATGCAACTCCGAATTGATATTTCTCTGGGTTAAGTTTCATTTGGTACTTGTGAAGAATATCAAATATAGTTTAGAGGTTACTGGAGTGGTCCTCTCGTTTCAGGCTTTTGCAAATCATATCATCGATGTATACTTCCATAATTTTCCCGAGATGATCTTTGAACATTTTAGCCACAAGTCTTTGGCAAGTAGCGCCTGTATTTTTAAAACTTAAAGGTATGACCGTGTAACAATAGAGACCTTTGTCGGTGACGAAGGTTGTTTTTTCCTGATCTTCTTCGGCTAGTGGAACTTGGTTAAAACCAGAGGCTGTATCCATTATAGAAAAAAGTTCGTGTCCTGCGACTGAGTCGAGAAGTTGTAGAATTAGTGGTAGCGAAAATCTGTTTTTAGGTATGAACTTGTTGGGTTTTTTAAAGTCAACACAAACCCTAATTTTACCATTTTTTTTGTACAGCTACGATATTAGAAGCCCACTTTGGATATTTAGCTTTCCGAATAGATCCTACCCAAAGGAGTTCATTAATTTATTCATTTACTGCATTGCGGAGTCGGGGGGCTAGATTCTGTCATTTTTGAATGATAGCTTTATTGTCTGGAAGGAGGTTGAGTCGGTGACAAGCGATTGAAGGATTGATGCCGGGCATTTCTTGGAAAGTCCAGGAAAAAATGTTGATGTTCTTCTTAAGTAGATGTATCATGGCCTCTTTTTTGTCGGTCGATAATTAAAATCCGATGAAGGTTGTGCATCCCGGGCCATCGAGTTTAGCAGATTCGACTATCTCGGTGTCATGTTGTTAAAATGTTGTTGATTCTTCTTGTTGTAGTTGTTATGCTTTGAGAAGTTTGGTTGTATGAGGGTTGGTTGCGGTATTTTTGCACATTCGTGCAACTTCTTGGTTGCCTTTGATTTCGTATATTCCGTGATCTGTTAGAAAATACAGTGCTAGATGATAAATGGAAGGCAATGCTTTGATTGAATGCAGCCAGCTTTGACCCAAAATTCCCAAGTATTTGGACTCTGCATCAATGACAAGAAATTTGACGAATGTAGTTTCGAAACCTGTTTGAACTTGCAGAGTGATTTCTTCTATGGCTGATTCTTTCGATCCATTAAAGCCCGTGATTGTTGTTGTTGAAGCTTTTACCGAATTTGCAAGGCCTAGAACTTCAACTGCTCTTTTGAACAATACATCTATGGCACTTCCAGTATCGATGAGAAGTGTATGTAAATAGTCATGCCCGACTTTGAGCATAATGACGAGAGGGTCATCATTGAGGTATTTGATGTGGCTTGTGTCACAGTCTTCGAAGGTGATTTGGTAAGGACGTTTCGATTTACTTGTACTGGGAAGAAGTTATGTTGATTTGTCCAAAGAGGTCATTTTACAGCAAGATATAATCTGATCGTCTTGTTGTCTTTTCTTTCCTTTCTCGATCTCAATCATGTACAGGTGGCAAGCTTGCCCTTGGGACTGATTTTGCTCCACTTCTTTATTTTTTGCTTTATTCACTTAGAATTTTTGGATGTCGATGACATAATTGTGGAGTCTTCCAGCTAATAGGATGTGATGAAAGATTCGTATGAGGGAGTAGCAGGTGTCAGTCTCATGGCTATGCACATTGTGATACTGACATAGTGGTCTTTTGGGAAGATCAAGAATTGTCTGTGGTGCGCGATAATACTCATCTCCCTTTATCGTTGGCAAGATAGAGAAGAGAGTTATTGTCATTGGTGGCAAAACTGGGATAGGTCTGTCTGGTCTGTCGTCCCTTCTTTTATTATTGTCAGTATTTTTGTTGCGTTGTTTAGGCGCTTCAAGAGTGACTGTTCGCTGAGTCGGGATCGAAGATGTTTCTCGAGAATGAATTACAGATGAGCTTTTCATCTTATCTTTCTTTGATCGCTTCAGTTCGATGTAGTTATTAACCACATAAATCATCTCAGTGACTGTACGCGCTTGTGAAGAGTAAGTTCTTCTCGAACTTTTGAGTTAATATACTGGGCAGAGGTGAATGCGGGAATGACGATCTTAGGGTCTGAGTTTCCTATTTTCCCTGTTTCTCGCATGAAGCATTTATAAAAAATTTCCAGGGTCTCTTTTGCACCTTACTCAAAGTAAAACAAGGAGTCGACAGTGATCTCTCGCTCTCTGGCATGAGCGTAATTAGATATAAAAGATGCTACAACTGGCTAAACATGGAGATGGAGGCCTCTTGGATAGTATAGAACCAACGGAGCAGTTCTTCTTTCAGGCTCATGTTGAATAACCTACATAGCATGTGGTTAAGTTTTGAATATAATCCCACTGCCTCTTTAAAATGTCGATCATGTGTAAGTGGGTCAGTCAGGCCTGCATACTAAATAAATTTAGGCATATGGAAATTATCCAGAATGGGCATAACTTCGAGATGAGGGGAGATGGGGTTTGTCTCGATTCTATCAAGTGTGGACCTTCAGCCTAGAATGTCATAATTTATGGCCCGGATCCTGTTGTTGAGGTCGTCCAAAGTGACGAATTATTGCGGGGGAAATGGTAAAGTTGTAATCTGAGGAACAAAATCTCCATGTCGGTCTTTTTTCAGGCGGGGGAGTTGGATGTCGATTGCGTCGACTTCCTTGAGTTCAATATTAAGGATGTTAAGCCAAAATGTCGAGAGGCTCTGTTTGGGTTCCCTGATCTGGATCGAGAGACACGGATCTCGTCTTCCCTTAGTGGATCGTCACGTTGAATTGTTCTTGATCTATGCTCGCTTCGAGCGAGTGGAGGGCACGTTTGTTGACCGATAAGCCGATCTTGCATTCTTCTCAGTTGTTCTATTTCTTTCTGATGTGTTTGGCTCTGTTGATCTAAGGCTTTCCACCGTTCATCTCCCTCTGTTTGAAGAGCTTGAGCATGGACATGCTGATCTTCCATTCTTTGGGCTTTTTATGTGGCCATCTTTTGCTGAAGCTCGAGTATGACACCGTGAAGATCAACAGTTCTTGGTATTTCCTATCTCTATCGGTACTAGAATGGCTTTTTAGGTTCATGTTTGTCATTGGACGGCGTTTAGATCAGTGACGGTAAAAAAAAGTGTGGTAATTCCCACAGACGGTGCCAATTGTAGTGGCGTGTTTTCCGGCAGGAGAATTTTTGCCAATACTTATTCATAAAGAAAAGGCAATAAGCTAGATAACAAAATATTTTATGTGGAAAACTCAGTAAAGCCTGAGAAAAATCATGCCCTTGTGAAGGATTTTTATGTCAAATCCAGTAAGATGCTAGTTATTACACATTTTGAGTGATGTTGGGTTTAGGAAGTATGAATAGTAAAAGATTGTGGTCCTATAGTATCAATTCTTTGCCTATATTTATAGTCATACAGGCAGTTTTCCAAAAAGAAAGAAATAGTCTCCTATTCCAGGGGAGTGGACGAACTTTGCGGATCTCTTACAGTTCTTTCTTGACCAGGCTTCAACGGCTCCTTTTGGCAAGTCAAGGACTTATAGTAACTTCTAGAATGATGGCCTTCGATCAAATGCGGCCATCTTCGAGTACACTCTGCTGCTTACTCTTGTCGAATCTGGAGAATATGCTAGTATAGTTGTGTTTGAAGCGAAGTACTTGATGGTACGTAGATGCGATTGCCGCTATGTTGTGGATTTAACAGCGGCCCATAATCCTAAAATAATGAGATTTGGCGTTGATGATGTAGAATACGACATCGATTGTGGTTGGTCCAGTGGTGATAGGTAAGATAATCTTACCTATTTGTTCTTCCTTAGAACCATTAAATCCACTGATATCGATATCGCTAGGAATAACATGATTGGCCAACCCCATCTGATCATGCTCTGAAAAAAAATCTTAATATCGCTACCAGTATCAATTTTCATTGTATGCATGAGAAATTTCTTCATCTTGAGCATGATAACCAATACGTTACAATAAGGAAACTTGATGTGACTGATGTCGTAATCCTCGAATGAAATCCTATGTCGGCAATTGCTCGATTCCGGAAGATGTTTAGCTTCTTTATCTCGAGATGTGAGATCACAGCACTCTGGCAATCTTCGTCGCTTGAATTTGCAAGAGTTGTTAATCTATGGATCTCGATCATGTAGCTGTGGTACATATGGTACAGGTATTTCTCCTCAGCTTGATCCTCGACCATGACTACTTCGATCGGCATCTTGTAGTTACAATTCTTGTATGATTCGAGGTTAACAATGTACTCATTCATTCTCCCATCTTTGAAAATATATTCAAGTAACCTTTGTAAACCATAGCAGTTGTCAGTTTTATGATAATTTACCTTGTGATGCATATAGTACGGTCTGCCTTTGATCAGTTCCAGCGGTTGAGATATACGGTAAAACTTGCCTTTTGCTATAACAAGAAAAATTGAGGAGATTCAGACATTCATTTTGGGGAGGACCGGCCTGGGTAATAAATTACCTTTCTGAGGTTTGTATGTATTTGCCTTGGAACGCTTTTGACTACCCTAGTCCTCCTTTGGTTTGCTATGGCGTTCTGTGTTTAGACCTTTGGTGGTTAGGATGCCTTTCGGTCATCATCCTTTTCGGGTCGACATACCCATTGACTTTGGTGGTCATATCCTCCAAGGTCACGTTTAATCGAGTTGCAGTGCATTGGTAAAAGCAATAGTAGTTATTTTCTTATCTAAATTATCAACTTTTCTTGTGAGCTCCAAAAACTTTTTTACAAAGACCTCAAGCTTCTCTCCTTGCGACTACTTGAAACTAATAAGAGAATATTAATTCTCCTCCTTATCTTTATTATGAGCATAAGTCTTGATAAATTCTTCTGTAGTTAATCGAATGTGAGGATGGAATCTTTAGGTAGAGAATGGAACCACTGTAGCAGTTCTCCCTCCAAACTTATTATGAATAGACAGCATAGAATATGATTGAGGTTTGAGTGTAATCCCAAGGAATCTCAAAATTGTAGAATGTCCTCCTTCGGATTGGTGTCTTTGTACTTACGTATCTTCGGAGTATGGAAACCTGTTGGTGCTTCCATATCAAATACCTATTTGGCAATCGGACTCCCTTATAACTTGGGGAAATTGTCCTTACTGCCTAGAGCTTGAGCTTCAATCAACTCCTTGGTACGTTGATCCATGTGCTCCTGTGTGACATACTGACGTATTGCCTGAGTGGCTTGGTGAGCTGGTTGAGGATTATGAGTACCAGTGCCTTCGTTCAAACGTTCTTGTACTAGAATCCTGGGTTGAGGTTGATGTTCCTTCTCTTGGCTCTTGGAAGGCCGAAGACCTCTACTAATATCAGACTGAGCTTCTCTGTCTAAATGAATTAAAGGTTGAGGTTCATGCTAAAAATTTCTGGAAATGGCTTTGCTGGTTATTTCTCGAGGGACTAATCTTTTTTGTGCAAAAATTCAGGAGTTCGTTGACACTTGATCACGATCTCTGGTATGGGGAGCCTGTATTGTTGTCATCCGTTCTTCATGTCACTTGAATATTGCCAAAAGAGCTTGACACTCACTTTAGAGCTCTTTGTCGTGGAGCTCACGGTCTAGAGTTAATTGACGTTCGAGCTCATTACATTTCTTTATCCTAGCATGGAGATTTGTCTGTAGTTCAGCAAGCTATTCTGGTTCAACTAAAAGATTAAGCCGGACTCCGGTTGTTGGTCCCTTAGAAGTGACCATGATTGGAAATAGATAGTTAAGTATAGTATGCCTTAGGATACCATGGAAAATGTCTTCTTTTCCACAAACAGCGCCAAATGCAATGGCCTAATTCCACAGCTCGAAATAGCTCAAAATTATATCTTACACCAAATGTACCTGTGAGAAAAATTAATGTAATACAAGAAATGACACAGATGATTTAGAGTAGAAAACCTTTGAATAGGTAAAAAACTATGACCTCGAGTTGAGAGTTTAGTAACTGTAACTTTTATTGCCTGAGGCTGATATTTTATCATAAGTAATCTTTTGAACTAGAAATGCTTGATCTTGTAATAAGAACTTTTGTGGTGTTTAGAATCTAGAATTTCCTGTGTTAGATTCTAGAAAATCTCATTTGTCTTAGTCTTTATCTCCTCTGGAAATTTTTCTTTATGTAGACCTTACATGTACCTCATTATCGCGTAGAAGAACATTCTCCGTAAAATAAGGTAAGTGGTAGTTGAACGTGTAACTGCTAATTCATGGGAGACAGGTGTCTTTGACCTATTCATATTTTGTTATAGTGCTCGACCCACGTTCTTTATCAGTTCATGGTCTATGTGTCAATGCTGATTGTACATGTCACCTGTATAATGTGTGAGTCTGATATTGAGGTAGTTCAAGTTTGGACTAGGTCGAGGGATAGGTCCCTACAATCATCATGCTGAAGATGAAGAACTTTTCTATACACACGATGATAGTGGATACGGGAAGCGCTATAAAAGTCATTTTTTAGTGTACAATCAAACAGATGGGACTTACAAATAAGGTTGAAATAAGCGACCTGGATATTAAAAGATTCAATAGATCTAAAGAAGAAAGGTTGGGAAGAATCGTTCTTCCTATAACAGCTGGACTCACAACTCTCAACGTTACATTTTATGTAATTAACGCAAATTCCTTATATTTAGGTATCATGGGGTGTTGTTGGTTGCATAATATGAAAGCAATACCATTCATGAACCACCAAGCACTTCATTTTAAATAGAATGAAAGAATCTATGAAATCAAAGGAAGTCAGAAACTTGTTCGTGCTTGTGAGAATATAGTGTCAAATATAGTTGACGCACCAAAAAGATTTTATTTATATCAATTACTGAAAGTTAATAACATTGAGTATCAGCTTCATACCGTCGAACCTACAAAGTATCTTGAAATCAACGGATAAGACAGAGGAACACTTATTGGCACTATGCTCGATCAAAAGGATAAAGAAGTCTTAGTGCAGTTTCTTCGAGTTATTAAAGATGTATTTGCATGGACATTCAAAGAAATGCCAGGAGTCGACCCAAAGTTAGCTTGTCACAAGCTAATCGTAAGGAACAAAGTCATAGCAGTCAAACAGAAGTAGAGGAGGCTATCACCTTGACTCAGAAATGAGGTCAACAAGGAGGTCGACAAACTGATCAAAGTAGGTTTTATCAAAGAAACAAAGTATCCGTAGTAGATCTCGAATATCGTAGTAGTCCCAAAAAAGAATGGGAAAGTTGGTCTTTATAGATTTCACCGATATAAATAAATATACACCAAAAGATAGCTTCCCTCTTCCAATCATCCATCAAATATTAGACTCAAATGGAGGGTACAAGCTATTTTCCATGATTATCGCATCGGGACATAGTCAGATACCGCTCTTAGATAAAGACTAGGAGAAAACTACATTCATCGCTGAGAGAAGCCTCTATTGTTATAGAGTCATGCCATTCAGGATGAAAAACGCTAGAGAAACTTCTCAATGGTTAGTAATAAGTATATTCAAAAACCATTTGGGGAAGACCGTAGAAGTATACATTGATGACATGCTCTCCAATATCTTAGAGAAAAAAAATCATGTTGCAGACCTTGGAACCATCTTCAGCAATTTTTTGATCATACAAAATGAAGCTCAATCTAGGAAAATATCATTTCGGAGTTTACTCTGGAAAATTCCTTATATATCAGATTAGTAAGAAAGGAATAGAGGTAGACCCAGTACAAATTCGATCTCTAATATCCATGTCGTCGCCAAAGATTAAGAAAGATATGCAAAAACTAACCGGCAAGATCGCAACTATCAACAAGGTTAGTCAAAAATTAGTAGGGACACCAGCACTCAAAGCGTCAAAGGAAGTGCCACGACCCCTATCCAGGGTGCCAGTTTGGGAATGTTTGAATGAGGGCAGTGGAAATCATAATCGCAGACCCGCACTTCAATCAGTTTCAGCACCACGTCAATACGTCAGACAGGAACACATGGATCAATGAATCAATGAATTTATAGAAGCTCAAGCTCTTTACTGTAAAGACGATTTGGGCAAATTGTAAGGCAATCTAATTGGTAAAGAGTTATTTAACATGGAAGTTCCAACAGGATTCCATACTCCTAAGATACACAATACAAAGGTACTAATCCAAGTGAATACATCCAACAAATCTGAGATTGATTAGGATTGTATTCGAACTTAAATCACATTCTTTGCCAACTGTTCGCTGCAAGTCTTCAGGGAGTTATCTATCCTAAAATTCAATCCTTACGTTCGACTAGTTACATAAAATCTTTATCAAGACTTATGCTCATAACAAAGATAAGGAAGAGAACCTATACACTCTTATCAGTCTTAAGCTGTCTAAAGGGGAGAAGCTAGAGTTTTTTACCAAGAAGTTCTTCGAACTCGCTCAAAAAGTCAATAATCTCAATCAATAGCCAGCCGTTTCGTCATTTACCAATACTATGTATATCGATTGTAAAGCAAAAGAACATCTTTTCATAAACAAACCATCAACTTTAGAAGAAATGATTGAGAAGGCAAATGGGTATATCGACCTGGAAATAATGATGTTTGAAAGGCATAATCTACTAAAAATGTCCTAGCCACGAAGGGTTCAAGTATGGATAGAGATAGTGAATGCAACACTGATGAACAGAGTGACAAGAAGCAGGCCAAAACAGATATAAGAAAATCATGTAAAGGAAATTTATTACCCAAACCAGTCTTTCCAAAGATGAACGTTAAGCTTTTAAAGATCTACCCTATACTGGCGAAAGACAAATTCTTCAGTGTGGCACAACCTCTAGAGCCAATCAAAGGAAGACCATACTAACAGATGCTACGCCGTACAGAGATTGATGGAGTATACTTTTAAAGATGGAAGAATTCAAGAATATATTATCTATCTAGAAGGATATAAAAATATAAGCTATAAGAAGGAAGTCGAGGTCATTCAAGTCAAAAAATAGTCAGAGAAAAAGTACTTGTATAACCTCTACCTCAACAACATGATAAAAATTTATCCAATAAACAATTCGATTCAAGAGGAAAATGTTAATAGAGTGCCACGATCTCACGATTCAGGAGAATGAAGCTAAGCTCATACCCGAAACAAGCCTTCGGCGAACTGGTATTTCATTCGAAGATTGTAACATAGGTCATCAAATTCTCACATCATGACGCGTAAGTCATCAAGCTAAAGATGAAAAACTTCGTCATGCATACCATGATGATAGATACGGGCAGCGCCATCAAAGTCCCATTCCAAACTATAATCGAGCAAATGGGATTATTAAAAAAAGCAGATTTGAGCGACGTAGATATCAGTGGATTTAACGGATCCAAATAAGAAAGAATACGAAAAATTGTCTTTCCAATAATAGCCAGACCCACAACCCTCGACGGACATTCTACGTAATCAATGTAAAATCTCGATTCCTGGGGATCATGGGGTACTGCTAGTTACACAACATGAAAGCGATCCCTTCCACATACCATTAAGCTCTCCATTTTAAATTCAATAAGGGCATTTATGAGATCAAAGGGAGTCAGAAGCTCACTCAATCTTGGAAAAATATTGTATCTACCATACTCGATATATCTGATAAATTTGCTTTATAGTAATTACAGAAAGTTGGTCATGTCGAGGATGAGCCTTCTACAGTCAAATCGACAGAGTACATTGAGATCGATGAACATAATAGGGGAACATATATCAGTATCAAGCTTGTCCAATAGGAAAAGGAGTCTCTCATACAATTCTTTTAAACTAAAGGAGACGTGTTCACATGGACTTTTCAAGAAATCCTAAGAGTTGACCCAGGGAAAGCGTGTCACCAATTAAGCATTCAAGATAGAGCTACGATAGTCAAACAAGAGTAAAGGAGGCTTTCACCTCGTCTCAGAGTTGAATTCAACAAAGTAATTGATAAATTGATCGAAGTTAGCTTCATTCGTGAGGCCAAATACCTGGATTAAATTTTGAATATAGTAGCAGTTCCAAAGAAGAATGGGAAAGTCAGAGTTTGCGTAAATTTCAATAATCTAAATAAACACACTCTGAAACACAGTTTCCCTCTCCCAATAATCTACCAAATTCAAGATTCTATAGTAAGACACGAGCTACTATCTAACATAGATGCTACTTCGGGTTACAATCAAATACCTCTTTTAGACGAAGATTAAGAGAAGACTACCTTAATCACTGAAAGAAAGAAGCCTCTTTTGTTGCAAAGTCATGCCATTTGGAATAAAAAATGCAAAAGCAGCATACCAAAGGTTAGCTACAAACATATTCAAAAACCATTTGGGGAAGATTGTTGAAGTATATATTGATGACACGCTCTACAAAAGCCTAAAAAAGGAAGATCATGTTATACATCTTGATACAGTCTTTAACATATTACAGTCTTATAGAATGATACTCAATCCAGATAAATATTAATTCGGAGTACACTTTGGGAAATTCCTGGGATACCTCATCAATAAGAAGGGTATCAAAGCTGATCCAAATCAGATTCAAGCTCTAATCTTCATACCATCTCCAAAGACAAAGAAGGATGAACAGAAGCTCGCTGGAAAGATTACAGCTATCAACAGATTTATCTTTAAATCATCAAATCGATGTCGATGGTTATTCATACCAGTTGACCACGAGAAGAGGTAAAGGACGATAAAATGGGGAGATCGATTGGACAGAAAAATGTGAAGCAGCTTTTCAATAACTTAAAAAATAATTTTGATATGTGAGGAATATTTATGTAGATACAATATTTTTTAGTGACATGGTCACACGATATGAGAACCTATACTAGAACTCCAAGCAAGTAAAGTATTTTGACCATTCAAACGGTGGGCACTCAAACAGGTTGGAGAATTCCCAAACACACCTGGTAACAGAAAATTTGTACTCGTGGCAACAGACTATTTTATGAAGTGGGTGGAAGCAGTTCCCCTTTGCCAAGCTCGGGAAGAAGTCATCTAATTCATCTGGGAGCATATCATCATGAGATTTGGTTGCCCCCACCTGATTCTAATCGGCAATGGACCCCAGCTCGTTGGAGAGATGGTGACAACATTCCTTAACGAATACAATATCATATATTCACCCTCAAATCCATACTATCCCTAAGGGAATAGACAGGTCAAAATCATAAACAAGACCATAGTGGATGGAATGAAGAAAATACTCAAATAAAAAAGGAACGGAAATTGGATAAGGGAACTACCATATGTCCTACAAGCATACCGCACTTCACCAAGACAGCCAACTGTGTATTCCCCATTTCTACTGGCTTATGTAACTGAAGCCGTAATCCTAATAGAGTACCACCATCCTATCAAAAATTATAAACTGATTGATGAAGAAACTGAGTTCGAGTTTGCATGTAATATGAACTGGATAGATGAAACACGAGATCGAGCTGTTGCAAACTTGGGTCGATATCATCATATGTTAGCCAACTCCTACAATAGAAGGGTCCAAAATTAGGTGTTCAAAATCAATGACTTAATACTCATAGAAATCCGTAGAAATAGAAAAAAGCTAAATGCTAGAGGGCTCGCATAAAACTGAGAAGGCCCATTTCTTGTAGTGGAGAAAACCGGCCTAGGTTTCTACTATCTCATGACAGAAGAAGACATTAGGATACCAAGTCCTTGGAACACTAGGATGTTGAAGAAATATTATCGCCAGTTCGATATTTTTTTGAACACTGAATATATTTAATATTATTTCACATTCAAAAAGTGAGATGTAATCTCCAACAGTCTTTATATTCTTTTCTCATCAATTAAAACATTTTAAGTTTTTTTCCTGATTACTATCTACTATATATATAAACATATCAACTAAATCTTGAATGATTAAGCAAAAGTTAAAACTCACTTTAATCTATTTAACATCTAAAATAACAACGACAAAAATCATTTCAAGCATTCTCTACAGGAAGTTCCTCTTAGTTTATAACAGGCAAACCTTCACCAACTTCTGGAGTTCTTGAGTACTCATATTCTGGTACCTTAGCAACAACTAGTTACCACTCATATTCTACTCATTCCTACATAATTGGACCAATACAGGGCTCCAATCGGATCAAATATTAAGCATAAATTATATTAATATCAATATTACAGATAATACCATTTTTTATCATTCCATCGTGCAGCATATCACTCTCTTTCTTAATCCTCTAAATTTTACCCAGAAAAAATGCTACAGCTGCTGTCAAGTCCTTTATATGCACCTCATAAGTTGCGACCCTATGCCTGCTCAGTACAGCGAGAACTACAAAATTTGCAAGTGAGATCTGTAATAAATTTTATTGTTTCTCATACCAAATTTTTAACTTACCCATCTTAGTGAGAGCCTTTAGTAAACGAATCTCTAACTCAGATCTAAGATCATTCATTTCCCTCGTCATAACCAGTGACTTACCAAATTCAGCCTCATTTCTTAATTTATATTCAGTCAATTCCTCAGCTTTAACTTGGGACACCGACAAGTCTACCTCCATTTTTATTATTATTTCATTCAAAAGCCACTCACATCCTCGAGAATTCTCCAACTCTACCTCCATTTTTCTTATTCGCTCATTCGACTTCCTCACCGCACCGCGAACATATACCAATTCAATTTCTTAATACACTCAGCTAAATTTATCGCAATACCTTGTGTACTCACCACGTCGACCTCTTTCTACTTTAATCGATAGACTAGATTAGTCACATTACCTTTAGCATTTCATGACTCGGCCTCCCCAATCTTTAACCGCTCATCCAAATTCTTCATAGCATTTTGTGTGCTCAAACAATTAGCCTCATTTTTCTTTATTCCCTCAGTCAGATCACTCACCCTATCTTATGACTGGACCAACTTAACCTCAATTTTTATATTGAGTTCCGTATAATTTTTCAACGCCTCATGAGCCTTGTTCATATCAAATACTAGTTTTTCATTCAAGACAAAAAGAAATTTTTGATAAGCTCGCACAGTTTCTAGCTCGTCCTGCACAACAGACCGCTATCTCATAACATTTTTTTATAGAATTATACAATATATATTCCTCATTAAAATATTCTACATTACGTCACTCTCACAATTACAAAATAGTAAATTATAAATAAATCATCGACACATCAGTATTAGCTGATACTTCTTTAGCTTCCAAGCTATTCAAGTTTCTCGCTCTAGTTTCGATACGTCTGATGATATCAGGATCTTGACAAATACCTCGACCTTCTATGAACCTAAGGTAAGCTTCCTTTATCCTCCTCTCACTATCTATCTTGGCCTCAAAAAAGATAGTCAACTTCATAAGGTCTTTGGTTACTTCTGGTGTATCCTCCCTAAGACTGCATAGTAGAAAGGTTGAATTTTTAAATATTTACTCCTATCTTTTCTAACTACTTCTTTTTCAATTTTTAATATTGCCCATCCTATACGAGTATCACATAAATTTCTCCAATATTCTTCACTAAGAGATTTATATTTTCACACTTGAGCCTCAATGTGAGCAGTTATAAGAGCTTTTACAGCAGATGAATTTCTCGCCCTAGCGAGCTCTTTCTTTAAAGTTTCAATAGTCAATTACAGTTTACTAAATTCCTACAAATAACAATTTTATATAAATTAACATAATCACGTTCCATAAACTTCTATATTCATAGAAAATATCACAAAACAAAAGTCTTCCTCACCCAATAATATAGAGTTTTCTAAATTCTACACAAATATCTTAAACTACCTTCTCCTGCTCGTCCACATCATGGGCTTCAGTCTACTCCATAGGAAGGATAACATCAATCCCTGAGATAACCTCTCGAACTGAAGTCCTCCCAACTTCAGCCTCCTCCTTCTCCCAATAAGGCCCCACAGCGCCTGCAGAATGTTCTTCCATTATGGCCATTATATTGACATCAGAATAGCTGTCATCCTGGAATCTCTGAGCCAGGTTATCACGAGTAGAACTTACCTCGATAATATCCAGTGTAGACTCTCTCTCTCTCGAGCTTGTCAACAATAACCTAGAAGGATGCCTTCAGATTGGCAACCTCCGAGCTCTACTTCCCCCCTCCTTCTCCACCCCCTTCTCTACCTCCCTCTCCATCCTTTGCTCTAGCTCAGCAGTCCACTTCTACAAGATTTTTCTCCCATCCTTAATACCAAGAATGAGACCCTTCAGCACGTAGGAAACCTATATAGAAATGATATCAGAGTTGAGTAACACAAGAGGAAGATCGAATGACTGAAGGTACCAATAAATTATAACTTACCCCCCGTAGCTCGCTTTCCATTGAAGATTTCACTTTCGTCGCATCCGACAAGGAAAGGGCCCTTAACTTCTCTTGTAGAAGGAGTAGATCCTCATCCATACTCAGCTCCACACTAACCTCCTTTAGCCTGGCCACAGTAGCAGGTGGGGGTCTGTCATTAAGCCTTATCTTCTTAGAGGCAATTTCAGCCTCCTTACCACTAGTATTCCTAAAATTAGAGGCAACAACCTTCACATTTTCTTCCTCGGAACCCTTCAGACTGGGTTGATAGAATTAGTCCATAATGCCCACAGCTTAAAAGCAACTGGTGGGCCTCTTACAACTGTAGGTACTGCAACACTACTATCAACAGATATGTTCAGCTCAAAAAGAACCACCCCTGAAGATGAGCCAATATCAGCCATCTTCCTCTTTGCTTGTGACTTTTGCACCTTCAGAGATTTGTTGCTAATACTCTTACATCTATATATGCCAAGCTCGTCTAGTACGCCTTGGAGCTTCAGGCCTTCTCGAGCTACAATGTTGATTAGAGATTCTTCCTTGCCAACAGTACATCGAGGATTTGCACACAAAAATTTATATCAAACACAGACCACCAAAAATATATTCAGTTCAAATTTTGTAATATCTACTTACATTCCTTAAAACGATATATGAGTGAGATCCAGGACGTCCTCATCAGCTCGCTACATACAACCACCCCTTGCCAAAAGTAGGTTTTCATTCCACACTTTTCCAACGGAATCTAGATCAAAAAATTGAGATCGGGGATAGATTGAAGAAAAATAAGCACCCCCAGTAACGCAAAATTATTTGACATTATAATACTATAATAAATCTACTAAAGTTAATCTCCTCTCTTTTCCCTTACTTCGCGTTTAGTATCTCACAAACACAAATTACCTAATATACATTCCCGTTTAACTGGGCCGGGAAAGCTTTCATCCCATTCATTATACCTTTAGAAAAATTGCTCAAAGGTACTATTAACCCATAATTGAACTGGGAAAGTTAACACATAAAACCATCCTCCAGGTCGTCCGACTCATCCCCATTGAAATACTCTAGAGTAACATACTCAAGGATTCCTCTAAAAATTTTCTCCTCTTGCAAGTTAGGCAATAGATAGAACAAACTATTTCTATCCCCATCAAAATATTCCCTATAAGACCTACCCCAAATTATATTACGCCTCCCCACACACCCTTCAGGCTGCTTTTACACTTACAAAATTCCCTCAAGGTATCAAAATCCTCAGAATACCTATGAAAGATACCAGTAAAATTGACCTAATCCTCACCACCACTCCCACCCTCAGAATTTACTTCCTCCCTCTCATCGGATAAAACAACAGAATTATTGTTCCTAGTACTTATGTGCTCGACCTCAATAGAGGTTGCATCCTCCATGCCTACATTTTCCTAAGCAATGGATCGACAATATATGGTATGAAGGAAGAGCTCAAAATAGTGGGAAGTCTACTTATTAACGCTTTAGCAACCATCTACACTCACATAGGTGTTCAGGTATTTTGATGAAGTTAATATACATTTCATTGATTATATTTATTTTGAATACTAACAGAAAATACCCAAAATACTTACTAATATAATAAATTAAAAAAAAAAAACAAATCCTCATTTTTTACAAAAATCCAGTCAAGGAGAAAACTTTCCCAATAAGGAAATCATTCAAAATTAAAAATAAAAAAACAAAACATGGGAAGTAATAACATATATCTTGCACAGATATTGCAAAACCAAATAATAAAATCATAGAATACAGATACTAACCATCAATGGCTGAATACGAATTAGGCATAGTGCACTTCTTCTCCTTCACAATATACTTTGATAACAGATTATCTTTCTCCTCTACGAAATGCACAACTTCTTCCTCTTGGGAGTGATGAGTAGACTTTATTTTTCTCTTACTAAGAATTTTACACTTTAACTTTTTTTTTCTCTCTCTTTAGAACTTCATCTCTCTAGATTCTGAAACCGTTTGATGAAAATAGAGGAGTATTTATAAGGTATTTTCTAACCGCTGACAGTTTTTGGGACTTGTGCAATCCACCCTCGGTTTAGCAACCGAGTCATCCTTTCCATTGTTCCTGTCAGTCCACTCATACCTTTTGGAAAATAACATCTTTTCATCATTACCACCACTATTATAATTAAACATATCTTTCTCTTTCCTACTCATCCTCCTCTCAGACCTCTCAGCATCCATAACAACATAGTTCTCTCCAGAAAATTTGAGCATCTAATTCTAACTTCATTGATAATCGTACTCCTTAATATTACATAATTCACACAAAATGATAAACACCTATTTATAATAAATACTGATGTGAATAACAATGGAAACAAATATTCAAAATTTGAATATTCCAAAAGATTATACGTTAATTAAGGAGAAAATTATGAAAAATAAAAACTAACAATATTATTTCCTTATCACCCCAGTTCCATATTGATTTGACCTAAAACTAAATTAAATTATCTGAAGTAATTAAATTTAAAATAGTCGAGATTCCATGTTGTACCACATCTGGTCTCTTCACTGCCAGCAATCATCTCATCATCATTAGCTATCTCATCCAATGAAATCTCTTCTACTGTAATCCTTCGAGCTTTAGGGTCAATAATCATCTCACGTAGCACATCACACCAAAAATGTCGGTCCACCACAATACTGTATCTCTCCCTCATATTCAAACCTTCGACCTGTAAAATAGAAATAAACAGCTCAACATTATAACTGAGCCGCCCAAACAGTCGTTCACGAACTTCTGCAATCTTTATCGTTAAATGCCCCTCAACAACGTGACAAGTCCTTTAAGATCGAGTCCTTACAATAATTATTGATTCTAAATTCTGATCTCAAACCCCTTTATTTATAGATACAGAGTACATGAAAATCTCTCGAAGGAAGACTAAGCCAGTCTTACAAGTTAGCGATGACTATGAAGATAACTACTAAATCCTAATTTTCATGCCATAAAGATACAACAATACGTTTAAATAGTTATCACAATTATCCACAATAATAAGACAACTAATTTTCAACTGTCAAGCTCAAGCTCAAAATATTAATAATAAAAAAAACCATAATTGTTATCATACTAATTTCCATGGGTTTACTGCTTTCCACAGTCCGATATAATTTTATCACATACTATAAGGTGTAGAGTACAAAATATAGTTCAACAAATATGATACTTTCAGTTCGAGAAAATTTCTTTTTATTATCTTAATTTTTTAATTTTTTACAAAAACTAATCACAAATTAGACAGCCACGAAACTTCATTGGAAGGACACCAGCAACTTTGTCCCCCTCCAAGATTGTCTGCTCTGCAATGTGATGCAGACCATCCCTTCATAACTGCATTATCGTGATAATATAGTAAAACCGTACCATCTGAAAGTAGTCTTCATCAACCTCCTCAACCTCCTCATATATCATTCCATGATAAGCGGGAGGGACATGGATGGGGATCGCATCCTTGAGAGACTGAGTCCCAAAATAATAGAACTGAAGCTCTTGTACCTTCGCCAATACTTTGGCCTTGCGGTCTTGACCTCTAGTGAACACTATTATCTTTTACAGAAGAATATAAAATGACAGGAATGTATTTAACGAAGAATAAGAATCGGAAGAAAAGTACTAGAACTACATTCAATATTGATAATCAATTCCAATGCAATTACCATTAAAAGAAATAGTTTCTGGGAATTCCAACAGTCAACATCAATACCATTAGTCCAGTCCCCAACGATCCATAACAATTCAAAAAAAAAAAAAAAAATTCATACGTCAGCAAATACAACGGTCAACTCGACAAACAAACTGGTTCAATTTCAAATAATAAGCTCAATTTGAACTTCTCAACTCAAGATACACATGCCTTCAGTTGAAAGGGGGCGATTGTAGGGACCTCTCCCTTGAACTAGAGTAACAATGAACTAGTACAGTGCCAGACTCACACAAAATTTGCATAACATTTACCTTTTCAGCAATGATACCTGGACCATGAACTAAGAAGAAACGTGGCTTAAGTACTCTAAATAGAACAAAATGAGTCAAGGACACCTGCCCCTCCCATGAGCCGGCAGTTACATGAAAAACCTCCACTATTTTTCTCAATCCAGGAGAACGCGTTGACACACATACAAACTGAGGATGAGAGCTATAAAAGGGATAACAATAAAAGAGGAAAGAACCAAGGATTTTCAACTCAAAAGATCTCAATTGTATTCAACATTTATTATTCTTAAGCAATAAAGTCATTCTTTCTAAATACTTGAACCGAGGTCATTATTTTCATCTATTCAAAGGTCTTTACGTTAAAACTTCTGCAATCTTATATTATATGTTATTATATTTGTGTCACAAGTACATTTGTTTTAAGAGGCCATTCAAGTTATGAATTTAGGTCCATACAGGGACCATATTAAGTTTAACACGATTCAAATACTTAACATAAATTATATCCATATTACATATAACTCCAGCCTCAACCATAAAAGCATGCATTTTATCCCTCTCTTCTTCAATTCTCATTATTTCCCCACCATAAAATGTAATCACAGACTTCCAATGCTTCTCGTGTGGATCTCCAGACACAAGTTTTTCAATATTAGGCTGCAACAAGTCTACTACCTGTCTGTGACTTTTCCTAAGAAGCTTATGAGAATTTTTGTAGTAACCCTCTACAATTTTCTTTAAAATTCTTTCATTCTCTAATTTGACCCCAAGCTTCATGTAACGATCGGTAACGTTATCTAAAGCAGTTTGGGCAGCTTTTAATTAATCCCTCAGCACAAATTGATCCGTCATAATATTCTGCAACATATTATAAAATATATTCCTCATAGATTGTAATTCTTGCACAAAATTAATCTATAAAAATGCAGATACATTATCTTATAGTCATAAATAAAACATTGATACACCAGCTCGAGCTGAGACATCTTTAGCCTTAAGTTTGTGCAAGTTCCTAGCTTTTGTCGTTGATCGTTCGATGGTAGAAGGGTCTAAGCAATCTGTTTTCTTTTAAAACTCTAAGGTAAGCCACTTTGAGCCCCCCTCTCACTATCTATTTCGGCCTCAAGGAATAAAATTAACATCATAAGGTCTTTAGTAGTGGTTAAAGTGTTCTCCCAAATACCACCAGGCAAGAAATAAGAACCTTAATATACCTATCTATACTTTACCTAACTACTTCACCCCATTCTATTTTTACTTTAGCCCAACTGAACTGTGCATCACATAAATTTTTCCATTGAGCATTCCTAAGAGCTTTGTATTCTCCCACCTAACCCTCAGTCTTTGCAATGACATGATTTGCTGCGACCAATGAGTTTTTCATCCTTGAAAGCTCTTTCCTCAAAGTATCAATAATCGGCCTTAATTTGAGAACATCCTACATATAAGAATTTTATATCAATCAAGGAGTAGAATAAACCATCCATTCAAATACAGTACTACCCAAATTTATAACCAAAAACTACAATCGACCTTATCCAAAAAATTTATAATGTCAAAACATACCAAATTAAACTACCTTATCCTAAACATCTGCCTCCCGAACTTGAACCTGCTCGAAAGAAACGTTTCCATCAAGACCAAAAATACTTTTTAGCCCTCCTCGAATAGGATCAGCGTCTTCTTCAACCTCTTCATCAGCTGGCCTGATAATATCCGCAGATCAACCTTCAGCCACGGCCATAATGTCATACTCGGAGTAACCATCCTCCTACAAACGCTGGGCGAGATTGTCACAAACAGCACTCACTTCATCGATGTTGGCAGTAGACTCTTACTTGAGCTTATTCATAATCTCTTGGAAAGATGCCTTTAAGTTGGCCCTCTCCAAAATTGACCTAGATCTTTCCACAACCATCCTAGCTCATTCATTCATCATCTCCTTCTCCAGCTTGGCAACCCGCTTGCTCAAGGAAGCCTCTCTCTCAGGAGACAGAGACAGATGAAGCCTCAAGTTGGAGATAGTAGAGATTTGATCTTTACCATCCTCGACTCCTAGAATAAGATGAAGCCTCAAGTTGGAGACAGTAGAGATTTGATCTTTACCATCCTTGACTCCAAGGATAATGCCCTTCAGCATGTGAGAAACCTGAATAAATATATCATGAGCAACCATAAAAAAATTCATCAAGGAAAAGTTTAGATGTTTCAAAATACCCTCCGTAGTTTCGCTTCTATAGCAGACTTCACATCAGAACTCAGAGAAATGGCCAGATGCCGAAAGCTTATTTCAAGGGCCTTCAGATCCTCAGTCACCCTTGGCCCCATAGTATCAGGCTTTTTCACAAGCCTGTCCTTCACAAATTGATTAGATACCGGTGGGAAGTCGACTAACTTCCTCTTTTTCATGGCACTCTTTGCCTCCCCACCATACCCAATGGCATAATCAAAAATAGTGTTTTTCCTGGTATTCTTCTTTCCAATTTTCCTTTGGCCTGAAGAAACCAAACCCGGAATTGAAGCCAGTGGCTGGAGTGCAAGGGTTCTAGCTTTCACAACCTTCAGGATAGAGAGACTAGTATCTAGAGAAGTATCCGTTATAGGAGGAGACACCGCAGAACTGGACCCAACCATTTTTCTCTTGGCTTAGGCTTTCTGAACTTCAGAGATTTGTTGTTTAGTCTTCTGTTCCAGTTTATACAGAGTTCATGAAGTACTTCTTGAAGCTTGTTTCCTTCCCGAGCAACGACGTCAACAAGAAAATCTTCTTTTCCGATGTTACACCTGAGATCTACAAAAATATGGAAATAATAAAAATTGTATAAAATGCAGTTTGAGAAAGTGTATCTACTTACATTCCTCTAACAACCTATACAGCTTAAAATCAGCTCTTTGCATACAATCGCCCAAACCTATACCAGGTTATTATTCCACACATTACCAGTGGAGTCCAGGTCGAAGAATTGAGGTCGGGGATATAGAGTTGAAAAATAAGCACCTCTAGTGGTGCTGAATTACTTTACGCCACTTTTATGTTGGTAATGAGCATTTTTAGTGGCATGGTAGAATTTATGAGGTCTCATTGCCTGACATGAACATGATCATGTTACCGAATGTGCTTATAGTATTCTCAATTTCAGATGGTTTGCCATAAATTGTTTTCTCACCTTCAAAAGCCCATGTGTTCACTAACTTAAGCTTGTTCACCCCAAATGATAAACAACCACGGTTGCTCAAATCCAAACATACAATATTCGAGGATGTAAGAAGAGCAGCCAAAAGTTAAACACAGTACACAACTGATAAACCCAAGCCAAATCCCAGAGGAAGATTTCAAGTAGTAACCGTTGTTGCAGGCTTATATCCGTAAATTAAAGTGCATAGCAAGATAAAAGGAAATTCTGGTAGTAAGTCCATCATTTACCTCTGGAACCATTTTCTCCTCAGTTCTACCAATAATTTCTTTAACTTATTCTGACAAGCAAGATTGTGGCCGCATAGGAAAATGTATGTATAATCCAAGAAGTACCTCTTCGATTCTTTTGAGCGGCCATGAAAATGCAAATCCCGTATCCTTGAGATAAAGGTGAAGTAGCCCATCCTTCCTCTCTAAGGAGAAGAAGTAAAAGTAGACTTAATAGAAATTGATATGGAAAAAAAACTGATGCGCAAAATGAAAATCATGTTAAGTAATGAATTCAAAATTTATGATTTGTGGAAATTCATTATGTTCACGGGACAAACGAGAGGGTCAAAGATGAAGGAAAAGATCATTCGGGTGATTTATTTAGTGTTTTGTTCTAATAGGACTTTAGTTTATGCGAGCAGAAGAAGTAGAGACCTCTATATTCAAATAAACTTTTTTCTCTGTTCAAATGGAGGTCTCAGACAGAGGTCTGTTCAAATAAACTTTAGTCTCTATTTAAATTAAGGTCTCAGACAGAGGTCTACTTAAATAAACTTTAGTATCTATTTGAATAGACCTCGTATTCACAGTTTTTCTAAGTAAAGTTATGGTCGTTTGCTTGCCTCAAGATTTGAACATTGAGCCCTAACTTTTGGAAAGTCTTCCCAAGTATATAAGGGGTACTTAGAATATTCTCTGGGTTATCTAATGTGAGCTAAATCCTAGAGAGAAAACTAGGGTTTGAGAGATTCATTAAAGCTTTGAGGAAGCTTGAGAGATTGATTGTAACAAGTTTGATTGATAGTGGATTATTCGTGGGGAAATGGTTTTTATTCCGAAAGGACTCCATTTCCTCCATCCGGGTAAATGTTTGTCTTTGTGTTTGTTATTTATTTAACTAATTTCACATTTAGAAATTTTTACATTTTGTTCTTATCATATAATTGAGATTAGTGAGTTTAATACAATTCATGCTCACTTAGAATCCATGAAAATCACTTTTATCGAGAAGGTAAGAACGTGGGTTCTTTTGGGGCAGATGCATGAGAACATAGAACGGTTTATTATTGTAGTAAGCAATTCATCGGTGAAGGAAATAATTAAATTTGGCACTATAGTCTCGTTGATTATAAGTAAAGATAATAGGCGCAAATCTCTATAATCCTCTTCGAGTTCAAATGGCAGTGCGTTGAACGTCGTGGAAAGAGGGAGGTCCTTTAGAAAGGAGCCAAAGAATAGAAGAGGTCATTCGTAATCAAGGGGAAAGTCCAAGTTGCCCATGGTGTGTTAGAACTTTGGAAAAAGGGTCACTTCAGGCGTGATTGTAATTCTCCCAAGAAAGATCATGACGAAGAGAAAGATATAATAAATCTCACTGAGGAGGTTAGTTCTGATAAGGTTTTGCTTCTTTTGAGCGGCGATGTAAACGAATCATAGATAGTTGATTCATGCGCCTCATTCTATGCTACTACAAACATAGGTTTCCTAACCAATATTGTTAAAGACAACTTTGGTTCGGTCTTCCTTACAGACAAGGGTGCGCATAATATTACTGGAAAGGAAAATACTAAGTTGAAGTTATCTTCGGGGGTGACCTAATTTTGAAGAATGTGTGACTTGTACCAAAATTGGGGGGTAATCTTATCCCGGTTAGCCAATTAATATATGATGATAGATAAGTAAGCACCTCTGGTGATAATTTCTTAAATATTACAAAGGGAGCTATGGTCGCAGCCCGAGGCTTAAGGTAAAGAATGTTGTATACAATATTAGGCATAATTTCCAACATTTGTGTAACCACTTAGGGGATTGATACAAGTATTTGGCACAAATGGCTCGGTCACCTGAGTGAAAAAGGTATAAAGATGATGGTTAGTAAGGAAAAACTAGAAGGTCTTGACGAGGTTGATCTTAAGTTTTATGAAGAGTGTATTCTCGCAAAATAGAAGAAGCTTAGTTTTAAAATAACCGGAAGGTTAAAGACATCAGAAAACTAGATCTTATAGATACAGATGTATAGGTGACAACCAAGGTGTCTTCTCTTGGTGTTTCTTATTATTATGTTACTTTCATCGATGACGCTACTCGTAAATTGTGAGTCTACTTTGGGAATAACAAATCGGATATATTTATTAGGTTCAAGAAGTGGAAGACTATAGTTGAAACTAAAATGGCTTAAAACTGAAGTATATTAGGTCGGATAACGGGGGCGAGTAATGTAGTGACAAGTCTGAAGACTTTTAAGCATCAAATATAATTAGGTGACAAAAGACTATTCCCAGAACACCATAATAGAATTGTATTACAAAATGCATAAACTGAACCATAAATGAAAGAGTGTGGAGTATAAGACTCAACGCAGGATTGCCAAAAAAATTTGGGCGGATGCGGTTAGCACGGTGGCATACTTGATAAACAGAGGGCCATCGACAGTTTTGGAGTTTGGATTGCCTGAAGAAGCATGGACCGATAAAGGGGTAAACCTTTTACAATTGCATTTTTTTGTTGTACCTTATATGTGCTTGATACTTCATATACAAGGACCAAGTTGGATGTAAAGTCAACGAAGTACATATTCATTGGATATGGTGGTGATAAGTTTGGGTTCCAATTTTGGGATGCGAAGAATTGAAAAGTTACCCGAAGCCAAAATGTTACATTTAATGAGAATTTTTTGTATAAAGGCTTCATAGTACCTCCTAAAAAGAATCGAAGTGATGCATCGGAAAGTGTCAACATTTAATTTGAACCCTCTCAAGTGGTTGAAGAAGAAGTCATGATTAAGTTCGATGAACCAGATCAAAGCGAGGAACCTAATGTTCTTGACATTTTAATAGTACTTTAAAAGGAGCTGAGAAGCACAAAAACTTTGGCTAGGTATGTCAACACTTTAGATATAAAAGCTAAGAATAAGGGGGAGCTTACTATGGATGATGAGATGCAGTCATTGTTAATAATTTAAACTTGGGACTTAGTTCGGTTACCGAAAGGGACGAGACCATTGCACAATAAGTGCATATAAAGACTAAAGCAAGAATCTGATGGTTTGAAGAGATTCAAGGCTAGACTTATGGGTAAGGGCTTTTAACATAAATAAGGCATTGATTTAGGTGAGATCTTTACTCCTGTTGTAAAGATGTCTACTATTCAGGTTGTGATAAATATAGTTGCAGTTGAAGATTTATATCTTGAGTAGCTTGATATCAAGACAATATTTATTTACGACAACCTTGATAAAGAAATCTATATAAAATAGCCAAAAGGGTATGCAGTTAACGGGAAAGAAGATCTTGTATGTAGGCTTATGAAGAACATATATGGTATGAAACAAGCGTCGAAGCAGTGGTATTTGAGTTTTGATTAGTTCATGTCCAGAAATTGTTTTTCAAAATGTAATACGAAACACTATTGCCTTATCAAGAATACAGGAAACTCATATATCATTCTACTTCTGTATGTAGATGATATGTTGGTAACAAGTGCCGACATGGGAGAGATAGTCAAGTTAAATGAACAGTTGTCCTGAGAGTTTTAAATGAATGAGTTGGGTACTGTAAAGCAAGATTTTGTTATGCATATTACACGAAATAGAAAGCGGCAAGAATTAAAGTTATCTCAAGCTTAGTACATCAGCAAAGTACTTAAGCGATTTAACATGGATGGTTCTAAGGTCGTTAGAACACCACTGGGAGGTCATTTTAAATTGTCAAAATAATATTATCCGAAGACGCTGAAGGATTGCAATGAGATGCAGAAGATTCCTTATTCATCAGCGGTTGGTAGCCTTAAGTACGTTATGATTTGTACAAGACCAGATATTACCCAAATAGTGGGAGTTGTTATTAGATATATGAGTAATCCAGGTAAAGAGCATTGAAGAGCTGTAAAATGGATACTTGGGTATCTAAAGGGGACTCAAGATGTGACATTATGTTATGGGGGCTCTCAGATATGCTTACAGGGTCTTATCGATTTTGATATGGCAGGTGACATTGATAGGCTGAAGAACACTAGCGGCTTCATATTTGCATTGTGAAGTGGTACAGTTACTTGGGTTTCGAGGCTACAGAAGGTAGTAGTTTTGTCTATGATGGAGGCGGAATATATTATAGCTACAGAAGCTGTTAAAGATATGGCTTGGCTTACAGGGTTGATGAAAGAGCTCGGCAAAGAACAGCATCTTCCTAAGTTATATTACGATAGTCAAAAAGAGATACACTTAGCGAAGAATACAACTTTTTACTTTAGGACCAAACATATTGATATTCGATATCATTATGTTTGTTCGCTCATCGATAATGGTGTGTTGAAGCTTGAGAAGATTCATACCGATGTGAATCTAGCTTATATGCTTACAAAGGTGGTGACATTCCAGAAGTTGATGACGTGTACAACTTATGTGGGTCTTCATGGTTGATGGTTCGGGTAGCGCGAGCAATTCATTATTGAGATATATAGATGGGTTACGATAAAGTCAATTTCAAGTAGGAGATTGTTAAGTAATGAATTTGAACATAAGAAGCAAAGACCTATTCATTAGAATAGACTTTTGTCTCCGTTCAAATAAACGTCACAGACAGAGGTCTGTTCGAATAAACTTTAGTCTCCATAGACAGAGGTCTGCTCAAATATACTTTTGTTTAAATTCGAATAAACTTCATATTCTTAGTTTCTTAAAATAAAGTTGTGGTCGCTTGCTTGACTCGAGATTCGTACTTTGAGCCCTAACTTATGTAGTCTTTCCAAGTATATAAGAGTTACATAGAGTGTTTTCTAGGTTATCTAATATGGGTTTAATCCTAGAGAGAAACTAGGGTTTGAAAGATTCAGTGAAGCTTGGAGGAAGCTTGAGAGATCGATTGTAACTTGGTTGATTGATAGTGGATTGTTCACCGGAAGTGGTTTTTCACTCGAAAGGGTTTTCTAATTCCCTCCTCTAGGTAAATTTGTATGTTTGTGTTTGTTCTTCGTTTTGCAAATTTTTCGTTTAGCGATTTTTGCGTTTCGTTGTTGTCGTAGAATTGGGATTAGCTACCTCGATTCTCAACAAATCAAATGAAGAAATTCTTTTTGATACCAAAAAGAAAGTACTTTCTTTCATTCCATTTTCTTATAAGAAAGAAGTTTGCAGTAAAATTAGTTCTTAGGAATTCAAAATTATAGTCTCATTTATACTCTTAGACGACTGGTAGCAAATCTGCTAAGGCTAAGAGGTAAAATTGTCTATCAAGGAAATCGAAATGTGACACATGTGCCTAAATATGGTATTAGTACATAGAAGCTACATAAATGTAGTTTTAACCTAGATTTATCGTCCAGTAGTCATTTATGTAATGCTCAGAGTGAGAATATTTATATTTACAGGCAGAATACATAAATTGTAAGCAATTATGGCATCTTAGCTAAATAGTATTTATGTAAGAAAGGGGGTTAGCTTTGAGGTTGAGTGGATTACCAGCATGATACTTTTAGCTTCTTTCACATAAATATGAGGACTCGAGAATGACTATGAAATGATGTGTTATGTACACGCCTTGGGCCTTGGAAATTAGCCTGGGTATTTTAGGATTGGAATGTCTAATTTTGTGGTATTAAGGCCAAGAAAATTGATTAAATGAATAAAAGTTAACACATAAATAAAGTTCCATTGAATGATTGAACTCGATCCATTTTACAAAATACTCCATAGAGAAAAACCACAAAATCTAATCTAAATCTTGGAATATAATTGCTATGACGAATTGAAAATGGATTCATCTAGAAGAAAGGGCAGTAACAATTCTTAATGGTGGAAATCTCACTAAATCATGAAAGAATAACTTTGCAAAAATATAAACCCAGAGAAAATTAACCTCAAAGTTGGTTTAATTTCATATCATATGAATCTGATATGATGAATCGAGCTGAGCAAGACCTTTCCTTCATAACATGAATTTCACACTACCCTCAATCTAAAACTGCTTGCTAACATTAAAGCTTCTCTACACGGTCTAGCTATTTTGTAAGATGAATTCCAACATTTTTTTGGTTGGAGAGACGCTACTAAAATACCCTATGATTGAATATTGTACATTTAAGATAGTTTAGTACTTATGAAACTGGGTATATAATGGCCTTAGTTTGTAGTAGCTTAAAATAGCTTGAAATAGTCCTTACACCAAATGTACCTATGACATGAATTAGTATAACCCAATATAGAAATGACACAAGTGATTAGCGTAGAAACCTTTGAGTAGGTAAAAACCACGACCTCGACTTAAGGATTTAGTAGCTATAACTTTATTGCTTGAGGCTAATATTTTGATTACAAGTTATGATCTCTTGAGCTATAAAAACTTGGTACTATTCGCTAGAAAAAATAAATCGTCATCTTCTCATCTGGAACTCATCCTTTTTATAGACCTCCTTCTCAGTTAGTTACAGCGCATAAGCACGTTCTCCTAAAAATGGGAGCAAGTGGCAGTATGACTTGCAACTGCTAGTTCATGGGGGACAGGTATCTTTGACTTGCTCTATTTCATCAATAGTGTTTGAGGAACATTATTCATCAGTTCGTGGTACAGGTGTCACTTCAGCTAGTGTATGTTACGTGTATATTGCATAAGTCTGGTATTAGACCAGTTTGAGGAACAGGTCCCTACAATCACCCCCTCACAACATATGGCACAAGTGGCTTTAGTTGAGAAACGCCCATCAAGTTCATGAATTAGAATATGCAAGGATGTTTCAAAAATTTGAATGATGTATTTTGCTGATGTGGATGTTTTTGAAAAATGAATGTATTTATGGAAGACTGAGTTGTGGTATTGATTATGGTCAAGGCATTAAATTGATTGATGAATTTGGCTGTGGGGTTCCCGAGACCATATCGTTTAATGATGACTGTTGGAAATCCTCGCCTACATTAAATGTTGTTCTTCTATAAATACTTTGATCTGTTGTTATGCTGGTTATCCTTCTTCAAGTACTTCTGTATCTGTGAATTTAAAAATGGTGCCCACCAGAAGTCAAGCAAGGGAGACAGGGTTCTTTCCAAAGTACAAGAACATCAGCTTTGTTATTGTGGGACCCACCCTCTTGATCTCCCTCTTACTTATTCAGCCTTTCCTTCCTTTGAAGGTATGACTAGGTATGCGGCAACGACGGCGGATGAGGATCACTGTCATATGGAACATCTACATTTTTCCCAATTGAAGTAGCTACGAAAGTTGTATCTCCATTTTCTTGCGGAGAAGGCCATTTCTGTGAAGGATGAAGAAAATGGCACCCATCCTAAGAATTTTCACCATTATCCTGCACGCAAGCGGATTTTGTAGGTGGAGTTGGTAGTAGAAGATATGGTAGCAGTGGGGATGAGAAGGAAGAGACGGTGGTGGTGGTTTAAGAGGAGGAAGTATGCTTCGGTTACAGCCATCTTTCTTTTCTCATCTTTATTTTCTTGTAGAAGTGTTTCAGGTGGTAGTGTCCTCGAGTGCTCAAATTTGATGTCTCGTGGACAGCTGATACTGATTGTAATCTGTAGAACGATATGTAGGAAGATTATGTAGCAAATTTTGTAAAGTAATATATTCCTTATAATTTTGAGCTAATGAAAGATATTTTTCAATAAATGTGCCACAATTTGAAATTATATGAAGTTAGTATATTGAACTATTTGAAATAGGTTATCAGGTCGAAAGGAGAGTTGGAACTGTATATGATCTTGTATGTGGTGACCTGACTAAACTGTTGTAAAGTTATAAAAATATATTTCTCGAGCTGAAAGTATTGTTGTTTTCGAGGTTCACATATAGCCCCTCAGATCATTTTACAAAACTTAAGATTCCACTTTTTTGAAAGTTCACATTATAGTATCATATATTCTAAAACAATCATATATATATGATACTATAATGCGAACTTTCGAAAAAAATGGAATCTTAAGTTTTGTAAAATGATCTGAGAGGTTATATGTGAACTTGAGTGTAATAGTCAAAATGATATGATAAAATTAACTCAGTGAAAGAGGATACAACAAAATTTATATTCAGTGCGATTCGAGGAGAGGAAACTGATGGATAAGTGGGACAGGTATGAGTCCTATCTGTGAATCTTGGAGATGTGCAAAAAAGTGAGAGTACACATGGCCGTACTTTGTGTTTATATATATGTTGTAGATGAAGATGTTGAATAATTGAACATGGTGAAGACTCGCTCTCAGAGAGTACGATAGATGACAGAGGGGAGTTTAGCGATAAATGTTATAGAAATACATGAAAGGGTATTCAGGCAGCTCGATTATGATACTGATATGCCAAAATCTGAACTACAGTTAGAGAGGTTGTATTTAAGGCTGAAGGAGAACGAGATTGAACGCCACTCTTGGTGTGAAGTATTTTGTGAATTGGTCTATGAACCAGAAGCTTAAAAAACTTTTATGAGGAAGACTACGCTGGATGAGATTGTAGCAGAAGATGAAAATTTTGTTGGTGATGCATTGATCAGATGTGGTGTTGCTGGACACCTTGGCTGATTTAGGTGTAATGATACTTGAGAGGGTGAACTTCTGTATTTTGAAATAATGTAAGTGAAATAAAGGGATAATATTTTTGTTCTGAATATGCTCCTTGTTTTGTGTGGATTGTATTAAAAATAAATTTGAATTTCAAAACTGTGTAGCTTCGGGAATGACAATGTAATTTGTATAAATAAGTTGAGTAGGATAATAGAAATCATGAGTATGGGAATGCTTTTTGAGATATAGATCTATTTCGTGTAGGTTGATTTTGTGATCATAAAGGTGAGAGGGTGTGAGTGTGATGTGGGTAAGAGAGAGAAAGTTGCATTTAATTTTAAGATTTGGGGCAATGATGAAAAAGCGTGTATATCCAAAAAGTATGAGTCGTCTGATAGAAACAGTCGAGATGATACCTTGGCTGGAAAATCAAGGGAAGCTGGAACAAGTTTCAACAATTGCCGGCGGTTAGATAAAAAGGTTATACATAATCTTTCTCACTCGTTTTCTAGATGTTTACAGAATACAGAGAGGCAAAACTCTAAAGAGAGAAAAAAAATATTATAGTAATTTGAAAGAAAAACATCTAGGCGAGAATCATCATTATAGGAGGGATGAGGATATTATCTTTGGGGCGGAGAGAAGGTTGCAGTTACGGAGCGTTATTATGAAGGAAGAGACTTGTGGAATTCCTTATTCAACTTCTGTTATTCAGGGTGAGTTTATGTTTTTGAATAGTATTCTCTCTTGTGAAATGATTTGGTGTGTATTGGTGATGAATTTCGTATGCTTTGTATTTCAAATTTTGAAAAAGTACAATATTTAAAAGGTTTTGCATTTGTTGAAAAAGTTTATCTATCAATATTATTTGATATAAAAAGTAAGGATATATATGCTTGAAAAATAAGTAATTTGAATATATGAAACATAATTTATTTTTTTTATATTATTGATAACAATAATTAAGAAAAAGGAAAAAAATTGATTAAAATACCAGGACCTGTGCGTAGGTAGAAGCGTATGAAAGGACTTAGGAAAATCTTTATGTTATTTTGAGCTTATCGTTTGAAATGGAACCTTCCACCTCTGGTCACTCGGCTAAGGATGAGAGTATAGAACGTGATGCCGAATCTGTAGGGGGTGAGTTAATCAAAAATAGCTCGAAGGATATCCTTGTTGAGGCAGAGGGGGAGAGTTCCTTAGAGGAGTTTGTAGTAGAGGAACAACTCGAATTTCTAGATTTCCCTGGTAAACTCTTTCCTTGTCTTGTAGAGTCAGAAGTGTTCAAGGAGTTTTGTAAGCATAAAGGGATTGTAGGTGGTGTATGGGGAAACGTCATTGAACATTCTAGGAGGTTTTTTAGGGGGTGTTTGGATGGGGAAGGGGGCAAAAGTACATTTTTCATGCTTCCTGATCTGGAGCGTGAGAACAATTTTAGGAAAATCCCTTGAGTAATTTAATGGGAATAAGGAAGGTGATTTAGATAAGGGTTTTTTGTGTTACCTTGCCCAGTTCGATTATGGGCTAGTGGGACCTTTAAGTTATCTTGCTAAAGGTATCATGAATAGAATCAAAGCTTGCCCTGCCCAGTTGAATGGTAATATGTGGGAGGTCATTTATGCATGTGAGAACTTATATAGGAGGTGGCCCCGTGAGGGGAAGGAGAGAAGATTGACTCCTGTAGATGTTTTGCGTTATTACACTGTGAAATATTATGTAAATACTGAAGGTACGTACTTTTGTTCTAGCTCATCCCAACCCTAGTTTTTTAACCTAAATTAAGCTGGAAGGGTTTGGAATGACAATTTGATTTGGGTAAAGGGCGAGTGTCTCCAGCGAGCTGACGAGAACACCATTCCCCTTAAGTACTAATCTTTTATGAAACGTAAGTAAATCTTATTACGTTCAAACTGTATTTGTGATTGTACAGTATTTGGTTATGATAGTATTTAATTATTTTGTATGCAGATCCTCATTCTAAAGTGATCAAAAAGAATCTTTAATTGATATCGCAGCACGAGAGGGAGTCGAACTTGAAGTTGTATTAGGGAAGTTGGAGATTAGTAGGCACAAGAGGGTTTATAGCAAATCTGTTAAAGTAGAAAAATTATAGGCCAAGAGAAAGATGACTGGAAAGGCTCATCAAGTGTTACAGGAGCTGAATTACCAGCATGTTTTGGAAAATGGCCAGTATTATTAAAAGCTGGACCTGTACCCTTGTTGTCGATGCCTACAGACACTTTGTCTAGAAAATTAAGGAATAGGTAGACAAAGAAGAAAGGAGTCCAGGTTGACTATTTGAAGTTTGCGACCTTAGAGAGTGGGGAGGTCGAGACTCCATCGAAGAAGAGAAAAGTAGTCAGTATCCCCCCACCCACAGTGAATAAGGTGAAGGAAGACATTAGGGTTTCGAACAAGGAAGATGAGTTGTTCGCTGTCAAAAATAAGCTAAGAGTCACTGCTCGAGAAGGTGTAAATGAATTGGATGCAGTGATGAGTATTGAGCTGTGAAGAGTAATGGTAATATTATTATTTGTCATGTATATTCGAAATTCTCGAATATGATTTATGTATCATGTTGTGTAGGTTGCACATGTGCTTAGAGGCATTTGTCAAGGTTTTGAGAATGGGAAGATAGAGCTGAAAGAGCGGGTTGCTCAGCTGGAGAAGGATTTGGAAAGGGAGCGAACTCACCTTGCGGAAGAAAAAGAGTGCTCGAGCTTGGAGGTGAAGTTTTTGAAGGACACTTTCAAAATAACCATGGACCAGCTCGAAGAGGAATCTAGAAAAAATGTGGAGGAGGTGACTATTGCTCGTAATAATCTCGGGCTAAAACTTCCAGAAGTTGGTTACTCTGGGAGGATATCGAAGCAATAATGGAAGGACAATTTTTGGAGGTGGAGGAGCCCGACCAAGACATTGTTAAAGGTTTGGATGAGGTCTCTGTGAGGACGGAGTATGAGAATCAGGGGGGGGACGATAAGGTAAAGTAAAATTGTAGTGATATTTTTTTTTAGTGGAATGAAACTATTTGTTGAATGGAATACATTGGAAGTAGTTAAAGGATCAGTCTATGATGTATTGATATATAAATATTGATTTGCAGGAGCCTAAAGACTTGCACCTTGTAATTAAGGATTTAGAGAAAAAGCTCGCTAAGGAGAATTTTTTTGCAAATGCAACAGCTTTCTCGGCTGCTCGTGCAGAGTTTCAGGTTAGAAAATATAAAGAAAATAGCAAAAAATACTGAATTGATATATTGGTAGCTCGTTTAGGATTGATCAAAGAGAAAAAATAGGATTAAGCCCAAAAATTCGACCTTGTCCTAATTTTTTGAGAAAAAGGTACTCCAGAAGTAATTAAAGACAACGTAATTGACCTTATTATCAGAAGTTGTAATGAATACAGAGAGGGTTAGAAAATATGTACCTTAAAATATTAAAAGATCATTGTATTCATTCGAATTTGAGATTGTAGAGTGTATGGTCAGTAGGACAAGAAGTCAGCATAGCTTAAAGGCCAAGTACTAGCTCGTTCTAATGGATATATGATATATAATATGATTGTAAGAGATATAATATATGCAAATTGTTATAGATCGAACTGTTTATATGAAAAATATAAAATGTTTTCAATGTTTTGACCTTGAAAGAGAACTTATATGCAGGCCGAGCTAAATGCTGCGCAATCTCGTGAGGAAGATGTGTTGCGATGTAATTACGAGTTTATACTGGAATTTAATAGGATCGAGTAGGTATTTGAGGAGAGCGCATATCAATATGTAAAAGTAGAGCTTAGGCTGACTAAGTCAGAAATGTTAGTTAGCGAGCTGAGCCAGAAGATCGAGAAGAAGGAAGCGGAATTAGGGAGAGTTCAATGTAAACTAGCGAGTACTTAAAATGAGGTTGAGAAGTTGAAGAGTACGTTAGAGTACGTAAAAGGGAAGTATAAAGAGGTAGATACCGCGCAATATCGTACTAGATCGTTAGAGGTAGAAATGTTGTAGCTTACTGGGTGCCATAATAATTTGAGGGAGGTATTGGGGAGGAAGGAGCTCGAACTAGCTAAGGTGTGAGCTGATTTGGCGAGTGTCGAAAGTGATGTGGAGAAACTGAGTGAGACCATAAAGGTAAAAGAGGTTAATCTCCAGTGTGCTTAGAATTAATGTGATAAGCTTAATGAACGAGTTGAGAAGCTGAAGGTGGACATGTCAAGTTATCGCGACAGTAAGGCAGAGGTTATAGAGAGATCAAATAAAAAATAGTGGGATTTCAAATCTATTAATGTTAAGGATGAATTGATTCATGGTCAGGCGTAAATCAAGGAATTGGAGGCAGATTTGGTTTATGTTCGAGCTACCGTAAGGAAAGCTAATGAGCGAGTTAGAGATAATGGGGAAAGGTTGGACGTCTCTCAAAGCAAAAAAAAATAGTTGAAAGAATTTCCCAAGAAAAAGGATAAAATGTTTAGAAAAAAAATTCCAGGGGTAGTAACGTAGATGAGGTTTTATAGAAAAAGGATGAGGAGTTGTTGTTACAAAGGAATGTACAGGAGTTAAACAAAAATAAAGAGAAAAGTAAGGTTAAACAGTGTAGATTATTGGAATTGACGAAGTCATTGACCAGTGTCGTATCAGATCTAGAGGGACGTTTGGAGCGAGGCAAGATTCCCTATGCAAAGTTAAATATAAAATTTGTCAGTGTACATAGTAGTTTTCCTGACCTGGCCATTCATAATCGAGATAGGCTTTCCTCTGATGAAGTGTATTCGAAGGAGATAACGGCAGTAATCCCTATTTTGTGGAGGAAGTGAAGAGGCTTGAGTTTGAAAGGGATACTTTGTTATGGAAGTGGATTGAGGTAACTGCCTGAATGTTATGGAAATCAGAATTGGTCCCATTACTGTAGAGCAAGTTGATTGAGGGAGGGAGATTGTGTATGCTCGAGCACAATGTAGTAGCCTACTCGCAGCCTTCTACCCAATCACACTCAAAGCCTACTTGCATCCTTCTACCCCAGTTACACTTAAAGCTTACTCGCAGCCTTCTACCCCAGTCACACTCGAAGCCTACTCAAATATCTCGAAGCCTATCCTACTCGAAGCCTCGAGGACAAACTCCACATCGTATTTGAAACACTTCGACCATATCCGCACATGGTCGAAGTATGACAGGACAGGCAGCCAGCTCACTAAAAATGACAGCGCAGTTGTTGGTCCTTGAAGCTACAGTGACAGCCCAACCACTGCTACAATATCAAATTACAGAGATAGACTTAAGAGCTGCTACAGTGACAGTTCTGACATTTTTGGCGCCTATACCCATCCCGGGATATCCGGATAGTACGCTTGTAATGTGACCTAACCTTGGTGACTCAGCCCTTCCTATGATTTTATAAATAGGAAAGATGGGGAACCAAGGAGAGGTTACAAGATCTCCCCTCTGAGCCTTCACAGTTTACCTTTGATCACTTTGTAAAACCCAGTACTCGAACCTTCAATTACTCATCAGTAATATAAACTCTCTTAAAAATCCTCATCAGAGGTCGTAGAGCGCCACATTCGGACCTCTACGCAAGTATATTTTCAAGTAGATTACGTATATTATAGATATTATGCTTGAATCCTCTTATTAAGGATAAGCCCCGTGGTGTAGGAGCCGACTTCCCCTTTGCCTAAAGTTAGGCCCCTACACACAAGACTTTATGTCTTCACAAGCTCCAACTGTAGGGGAAGATTCATCTGTTGTAATGCAAGAAAAACATATATAAATAAGTAAACTATTTTTGCTTCTGTAGTGTAGATGTTAGACAGATGAAAACTAGCTTTACCATTGCTTTATGGCAAGTCTTAGAGATAGTAGAAATCACTGAGTAAAAGCTAGTATTACCTTTGCTTTAATCTTAAATATTAGGCAGATGTGTATCGATTGAAGACTTGTATGACATTTGCCTTAATCGCTGGGATTTAGTAGATGATAGATGTGTACCGATTGAAAGCTAGTACTACCTTTACTTTAATCATTGAGACTGGTATCAATAATGTGGGAAAAAACTTGAAAGTTTTCTTTTGGTAGAAAAGAATATACACACTGTTGGTGATCAGAATCTCTCTTTTGGAATGTAAGAAATAGATGTATCCTGTGCTTGGGAACTAGGAATTTAGCGATAGTATCATTTCAATCTCCTAGTATTCCAAGGGCTTGGTATTCTGGTGCCCTTCTCTGTCATGAGGTAGTAGAATTCAAGGCCAGCTCGTCCTATGACTAGAAATGAACCTTCCCAATTCTCTACGAGTTTCTCGGCATTTAACTATTTTCTTCCCTTGGGGATCTCTCTGAGGACTAGATCGTCAATTTGGAACTCAATATTTTGGACTCTAATGTTATACGAACTAGCTAGCATATGATGATATTGACCCAGGCTGGCAACAACTCGAGCTCAGGTCTCATCAATCCAGTTCACATTGCAGGCTAGTTCAAATTCATTTTCTTCATCTGTTAGCTCATGATTTTTATAGGATGGTAATATTCTGTTGGGATGACAACTTTAGTTCCATAAGTAAGGAGGAAGAAGGAACATCCAGTTAATTATCTTGGTGTAGTATGGTATGCCCATAAGACATGAGGCAGTTCCCTTATCCAATTTCCTTTCTTTTCTGATTTGAGTCTCTTTTTGATTCAATCCTCTAACAACTTGTTTATGATTTTGGCTTATACATTGCCTTTGGGGCAGTACAAATTGGGTGGTGAATGAATAATGTTGTGTTTGTTGAGAAAAATAACTATCTTATCTCCAACAAACTTTGGTCCGTTATCGATCCGAATCAGATGGGGGCAACCAAATCTTGTGATAATATGTTCACAGATAAAATAGATGACTTCTTCTTCATGAGTTTGGCAAAGGGGAACTACTTCTGCCCATTTTGTAAAGTAATTCGTTGCAACGAATAAGAACTTTCTATTACCTGGTGTGTTTGGGAATTCTCCCACGAGATCAAGTACCCATCTTAAAAAGGCCAGAATAGCTTACTGGCATGGAGCTCAAGTACAGGCACTCGTATCCGATGTCCATGTCTTTGACATTCTTCGCACTTGCGGGAATATTCTTCAGTCTGCTTTCGCATTCCTGGCCAGAGGACTCCTTGTATAATTGCTTTGTTAGAAAGCATCCTGTTATATGAGAGCCACACGTTCCTTCATGGAATTCTTTAAGCATTTCATTTACTTGTTGCTTTGAGAGGCACTTGAGATAAGGCCCCATTACTGATCTTTGATATAAATGGCCTTTCTAAATTGTGTAACGCTTAGAGTTTTCAATCAATTATCTGCTTTTTTTTATCTTCTGGAAGCAGCCCATCACACTTAATCTTAGGGCTGAGTTATGTGAAGAAAGGCTTCCTCTAATCATTGTCCTCATCATCATCACCCCTAGTGTTGAACGCGCATACCAAGGAGAGACAAATGGTTGAGGTTGAGATCACTTTGATCTGGAGGTATCTTGCTTCTGTACCCAAAACCTTAGCTAAATAAGCAAACGAATTAACGTGTTAGTTTTCTTCTCAAGGTAAATAGTCGCGAGTAGCTTTAGTGCATCTGTTCATCTTATCAGCAACGAGGGCTACATAGTCGACCATCTTGCCATTCTTTTTGTATTGCTCAAAGTAATGATGAAATATTAGTAAAGAATTATTATAGACTGATATCTCAAGAACTTTGATTTCTAGTGCCAAATCAAGCCCATGGATCAAGGCTTCATACTCTGTGACATTGTTGGAAGCTTCAAAATTAAGTCATATAGATTTATCAATTTTTTTATTGGAAGAAGTAATCAGTACGATTCCGATCCCTGACCCTGCAGGTCCTGCTGATCCATCTGTAAGAAGAATTCATCCCATTCGTGTAACCCAATCAGCTCGTTCGTGAAAAGGCTTGGTAGGTAGATCTTCTGTGAGTTCGTCTGTAAGATCAGGATCGTGTTCTTCCCAATCTGGATCTTCTATGGGGAAGTATGCCATAAAATTATCTATTGCTTAACCCTTTTCTAAAAATTTCTATTCGAATTTGATATCGTGTTCATCCAAACTGACTGACCATTGTTGCACTCTTCTTGATTTCTCCTTTTTAGATAGAACTTCCCGAAGTGGGTAGTTTATCATGACTTTGACTGAATGAACTTGAAAATAGTGCTTGAGTTTTTGTGAAGTACAAACAAGGGTCAGAAGGAGTCGCTCGATCTTGGAATACCTTGTTTCCGCTGGAGTGAGAGTTTTGCAGATGAAATACACAATTTTTCAATCTTTCTCTTATGTCAAATGAGAACCAAGCTGAGAGATTTATCTGTAACTGCGAGGTAGATAATCAATTCTTCATTGTCTGCTGAGGTACTCATTACATGAGATTTCCAAGATAGACTTTGAGTTCTTGAAAAGCTGTTTCACATTCTTTTGTCCATTCGATCTCTTTGTTTGGTAGAATTGTGCCTCTTTTGGTACATCCTCGAAGTAACAAGAATAACCATCGACATCCATCTAAAGAATTAAAGATGAATCTATTGATAGCTACAATCTTACCAGTGAGTTTATATACATCTTTCTTTGTCTTTGAAGACGACATGATGAGTAAAGCTCAAATCTTATTTGGTCGGCTTCAATCCCTTTCTTGAAGATTAGATGTCCCAGGAACTTGCCCGAGTGCACCCCAAATTGATATTTATTTAGACTGAACTTCATCCAGTATTATCGTAAAAAGTGGAAGACCGTATTGAGATCTGTGATATGATATTTCTTCTACAAGCTTTTGCAGAGTAAATCATCGATGTATACTTAAACAATTTTCCCCAATTATGTTTTGAACATAGTTATCATTAACCTTTGATAAGTTGCTACGGCATTCTTCATCCTGAAAGGTATGACTTTGTAACAGTAGAACCCACTTTCAGTGATGAAAGTGGTATTTTCCTAATCTTCCTCTAGGAGAGGTATCTGATTATATCCTGAAGCAGCATCCATCATAGATAATAGCTTGTGACCTATTATTGATTCAAGAATTTGATGAATAATTAGAAGTGGAAAAGTATCATTTAGAGCATATTTTCTTAGATCGGTGAAATCTACGCAAACTCAAACTTTTCCATTCTTCTTTAGAACTACAACAATGTTAGAGATCCAATTTGGGTACTTAGCTTCACGAATGAATCTAACTTCGATCAACTTATCGATTTCATTGTTAATTTCATCTCTGAGATGAGGTGATAGCCTTCTTTGTTTCTATTAGACAACTTTATTGTTGATACTTAATTTGTGGCACGCCTTGGCTGGGACGACTCCTGGCATTTCTTTGAAACTCAAAGCGAAAACATCTTGATTAATTTATAAAAAGTGAACAAGAGTGTCTTTCTCTTGTTGGACCATCTTGGTACTAATATAAGTACCTTTGTTAGGCCCATCGATGTCAATGCGCTTTGTAAGTTCTTATGTTGAAGGTTGACCATCGGTGTGACCAGCTTTCTGTAATTACTATGCAGCAAATATGTCGCATGTGTTGAGGATGACGTAGATGGTATTTTTGCAAGCTCGTGAGAGCTTTTAACTACCTTATTTTCATAGATGCCAATGTTGAGCTTAAAACGAAGTGCTTGATGGTATATAGATGCGATTGCTTCCATGTTGTTAATCCAGCAGCGGCTCATGATCCCCAGGTAATAAGATTTAGCATTGATAATGTAGAAAACGTCGTCGATAGTGGTGGGTCTAGCGGTAATGGGTAGGATGATCTTTCCAACTCGTTCTTATTTAGATCTATTAAACACACTGATATCAATGTTGCTTAGTATAACTTGATTGGCTAATCCCATTTGTTCGATTGTGCTCTGAAAAAGGATTTTAATACCGTTGCCGGTATCGATCATCATGATATACATGGTGAATTTCTTCATTTTAAGCATAATAGCCAGAGTGTCATGATGTAGAAACTTAACATGACTGATATCGTAATCCACAAATGAAATCCCTCTACATCGATTACTTTATTCAGGAAGGAGTTTAACTTCTTTATCCTGTACTGTGAGGTCGCAGCATTCCATTAACCTCCTCCTCTTGAATCTAGTAGAGTTATTGATTTGATGGATCTCGATCATGTTACTCTGGCACATATGGTGCAAGTATTTTTCCACATATTGATCTTTGACTTGAACTACTTCGACTTGCGTCTTATTTATAGTTTCGTTCTTATATCCTTCCAGGTCGATAATGTATTCGTGCATTATCCCATCTTTGAAAATGTATTCCAGCAACCTCTGTAAAGCATAACAGTTATTAGTTTCATGATGAGTTACCTTGTGATGCATACAGTACGGTTTTCCTTCTATTGGTTCCAACGGCTAAGATACACGATAGAATTTGTCTTTCGGTAGAATGGGAAAAATTACTAAGATCTGGACATTCATCTGTAAGAGGACCGGTTTGGGCAACAAATTGCCTTTTTGAGATTTGTCTGTGTTTACTTTAGCTCGCTTTTGATCACCCTGACCATTCTTTGGTTCACTATTGCGATCTGCATTTTGATCTTTCGTGGTTAGAACATTTTTTGTAGATTTATGTCTTTCGGTCATCATCCTTTCCAAGTAGACATAACCATTGACCTTGGTAATCATGTCATCCAAGGTCGAGGGTTTGTTCAAGAAGATATGCTCTTTTACCTTGAAATTGATCTATAGTGCATTTGTAAACACAGAAATGGTTGTTTTTTGATCAAAATTGTCAACTTTTCGGGCAAGTTCTAGAAACTTCTTTTCAATGACCTCAAGTTTCTCTCCTTGAGATTATTTAAGACTAATAAGAGTGTACAAATTCTCTTCTTTGTCTTTATTATGAGAATATGTTTTAACAAAGATCTTTTGCAGTTGGTCGAATGTGAGGATGGAATCTTCAGGCAGAGAATGGAACCGCCGAAATGGTTCTCCCTGAAGGCTTGTGGCGAATAGACAGCATAGAATGTGGTTCAAATTTGAATACAATCCCAATGAATCACGGAATTGTTGAATGTGTTCCTTCGGATCAGTACCCTTGTACTTACATTTCTTCGGAGTATGGAAACCTTTTAGTACTTCCATATCAAATAACTCTTTAGTTATCGGACTATCTTGTAATTTGGTCAAATTGTCCTTATTGTCGGAAGCTTGTGCTTCGATTAATTCCCTGATGTGCTAATCCATATGTTCATGTATGACGTACTACCGTGGTACTTGAGCGACTTGGCATGCAGGCCAGGGGTTATGAGTACCAGTACCCTCACTCAAACGTTCACGAACTAGTATTCCGGATTGAGGTCATTACTCATATTCTTAACACTTTGAGAGCCAATGACCTCTACTGATATTAGACCGATCTTCCAATCCGAGATAAATTAAAGCTTCTAGTATGTGTGGGGTCATTATGGAGATGTCTGGAAGCTCCTTTGCTAGCTGCTCCTCGAGGTCCCAATATTTTCTACGCTAAAACTCGAGAGTTCGCTGGTATTTGATCACGTTCCCTTAGAAGGGGAACTTGCTGATTACCTTGCAAGGCTTTAAAGGCAGTCTGCATTGCTATCATCTTTTCTTCTTGTCGCTTGAATTCTGTTTAACGAGCTTGACGCTCGCTTTCTAATTCCTATTCGCGGAGCTCACAGTCAAGCAACAACTGATGTTCGAGTTTATTTTGCTTCTCTGCTTCAGCATGGAGGTTTGCCCATAATTCTGTAAGCTAATCTGGTTTGACTGAAAGATCAAGCTGGACTCCTGTGGCTGGTCGCTAGGAAGTCACCATGATTGGAAGCTGATATTTCAGTAACTGAAAATGTTTTCTTTCCCACAGACAACGCCGAATGTAATAACCTAATTTCATAGTAGCTTAAAATAGCTCAAAATAGTCCTTACACAAAATGTACCTGTGACAAGATTTAATATAACCCAATATAGAAATGACACATGCAATTAACGTGGAAATCTTTGAATAGGTAAAAACCACGACCTCGACTTGAGGATTTAGTAACTATAACTTTATTTCTTGAGGCTGATATTCTAATTACAAGTTGTAATCTCTTGAGCTAGAAAAACTTGGTCCAATTAGCTAGAAAAAATACCTCATCCTCTTCTTCACTAGAACTCATCCTTTTTATAGACCTCCATCTCAGTTCCTTACCGCGCATAAGCACGTTCTCCTGAAAATGGGGGCAAGTGGCAGTTGGACTTGCAACAGCAAGTTCGTAAGGGACAGGTATCTTTGACTTGTTTTATTTCATTTGTAGTGTTCGAGGCACATTCTTCATCAGCGTGGTACAGGTGTCACTTCAGCTAGTGTATGTCACGTGTGTATTGCATGAGTCTGCTATTGGATCAGTTCGAGGGACAGGGTCCCTGCACTAGGGATAATGGGAAATCAATGAAGACGTAAAGACATTAAAATTTTGTTTGTTTATGTGCCACGGGACTTAAGAAGTAGTGAGAGGTTACCATGTGAACAAAATGATGATTAGGAGGGCTGAGAGAAAAAAAATTGTTATGGTGATTTCTCTCAGCTTATGCTACTAAGAGCACCTCCAAGAGCATTGAATGCTATTAAGGGTTTCCCATACTCTTGCACCAACAGGGGTATGGGGTTCAACATACCCATACCCCTCTAAAGTATGTAAAACCTGAACTTGGGAAGGAGTATGTGCATATCTCCCAGGCGTTGAACCGTAAAGTGTGTACTAGTTTTTATGATGCGTGGCTTAGGCCCCAAATGGTTCAACAACAATTCTATCGAGTAGTTGGTTCTTCTTCTTCAATAAACATTTTAAATCAAAATAAATGGTAGAGATCTTCGGCGACAAACTTTGATTTTAACATTGAAGAAGTTCAGAAAGGGAGAAGATGAATTTGAATCGAAGTTTGGAGTTATTTGAATCCATTTACCGAGTTTCCAATCTCCCAAACAACAATGATCACCACCATTGAAACGGCTTCGAGTATCTCAATTATCCGATAATTCCAACATGCTCGAATCAATCGTGAAAAGCCTCATTTCACTGAATCCTCAATCATTCTTATTACCAAATCCTTCGCCACATACCCAAACACACCCCAATCATTTGATTCCAGTCAATAAGATGGCTCGAGAGCATCACAAACTCATCTGCAACCAAATGAGGTGTTTGCAAAAACTGATGCCATAGGAGATGAAGATGAATACAACAACAATGTTAGACGTGGTTTTGATGAGAGAAAGAGAGGGGTTCACGAAGCTTAAAATTTTAACAAATAAAAAATCTATTTGTTGTTGTTTTAGAACATAAATCATTCGGCGATTTTACAGTGCGCTGAACCGTTTAGCCCCCAATAGAAAAGCTTTAATTTTCTGTTAGAGGAAAACAATATGCAATTCTGGAATACCGGTATGGCAAACCGGAATCGCATACTCTTCAGTTGGAGGTGCTCTAACTAATTGTATAGATAGATAGATGGATAGATGCAGGGCCGGCCCTAGCCATACACGCAAGAGATGGCCAAGTGCCTCTGATTTTTAAAGTAAATTTGGGGCCTCGAAATGGTTAAGTAGTATTTAAAAAAGGTCCCCTAATATGATATAAAGTGAAGTTACCTTGTTTGTCCGAAGTGATTAATTTCATTAGAAGGTCAAAGGTTCAAGTCCACACCTTGTTTTGCAACTTTCTTCATTTTTTACAAGACTATATTACTACCAAAACAAAAATCCCCAGCTTGGACAAACTGAAGGGGTGCTCATACAACATGGGTGCAGTAATGAAGGCATGAAGTAGTGCAGTCTGCTTCAACTAATAGATTATACCGCCACATAAGTAATTGTGAACATCCATTTGAGACACCGACAAAATAGAGTTCACTGAAGTGGTAGAAGCTTCAATGGTTCGAAGATTTTATCTTTAGACATTGTTTTATTAGTTGGATGGCCTTCCAATAGGCTCTCAAGACACAAGATTGCTGGAGTGGGAATCTGTCCAGAATTCAAAATGGGTTCTTTGCTTGGTTACTTCGGAGAATGAGGAGCATATGGTTTTTAAGTCTCCCTTTTCCAAGTTCATGTGGTGCTCCCTGCTCAAAAAGCTAATCGATAACAATAATTTTTGGTGATTTGGAAGGTGAGATTAGTTGGGTGACTCCAGCTTTTCAAGATACAGATCCAGTAACAGCAATTAAAAAATGGGCCTCTCCTAAAGTGACTCACTAACTTGGTTGAAAAAAACTTAAATCCAAGTCAATGAGACTTTATTTCCTCCAACATTACCTGACTTGGATTTTTTAACAGGCGCCCAACACTTGGGGGGTGCCTGCTTCATTTTTTTTTGAAAAAAATATATATATTTTTATTTTATTTTTTCATCAGATGCCTATGACTTGGGCGCCCGATTTGAACTTAAAAAAATAATAATAAATAATAATAATAATAATAAATTGAGCGCTTAAGTCTTAGGTGCCCAATTTGAATTTGTGAAAGAAAAAAACAATTGGGCGCCCAAACCTTTGGCGCCTGATTAGAAAACAAACTAGCAGCCAACACTTGGGCGCCCAATCGCGACGTAAAAAAGCAAGACTCAACCTTGCTTTTTGAGACTCAAATCCAACATTGCCCCTCCAACAGTGAGGCACTATTGGAGGTAGGGGTGGCAATTTGGTCGGGTTGGGTCAACCCGTCACGGGTCATCCCGGGTTCGGGTTGAGAAACACCAAACCCAAACCTGACCCATTTATTAAACGGGTCAAATTTGTGAACCCAAATTGGACCTGCTTATAATCAGGTTGACCCGACCCGACCCATTAACCCTTATAAGTAAAAAAATCATAAAATACAAGTAAAAATCAGATAATTAAAGGGTGATTGTAAAAACATTTTTAAATCAGCAATAAACAGTAAAATGAGATCAAAAACTCACATCTAGTAAATGATAACAATCTACAGAAAACACACAAATTAGAAAAAGATACTTGAAGAGAGGGCATTCATCAAAGGAGTAAAAGAGAGAATAATAGAACAAAAGTTTAACCTATAAGAATGCTAAAGAGTATTGGAGTCATTGGGATCGAATGACCCTTCACTTCAAAATCCTATGTGGCACCTTGGATTCCAAGGTAGTGAAGTACTTAAGGAAATGTTCTTAGTGCTTTCTTCTAACATATCTAGGCAAAAAGAAATTGAAAAATATTTGGAAGTGTCACTATCCTACAAAGAGGGTATTGTTCAAGCTTATTATGGAGATTAAGCTTAAGCTATCATGCCATGATATCTTGGGCTGATTATCCAGGCAACAGCCAGATTTTAGTAGTAGGATTCTTTATGCATAATTTACCACGAGCGCTACAATTAAGTACAAGTGGGAACCTGTACCTATTGGTTTATAGCTCTAATTTTAGATAAACAAAGCAATGCAATTGCATCTGGTACTGCTAACACAAGTTTTGTTTCCCTTCTTGAGCTCAAAACAGTTGAAGCAGGGCTTATTCTTCTTGAGCTCTAAAAGATGTGGTAAAACTAGAGTAGTGGTGGCTATTGACTCCCAAATTATTGTAGGATACCACTGTGCCTTGGGAAGTAACCCTAAAAAGAGTGCAGAATCATATTAATGGGATGGAAAGCTTTGATATCCTTCCACTATCAGGGAGACTAATCGAGCAGCGGACCTTAGAGCATCTCCTAAAGTACATCACTACCTTGGTTGAAAAAAAGGAAAATCCAAGGTAGTGAGACTCTATTTCTTCTAACAGTACCTGACTTGGATTTTAAATAGGCGCATAACACTTGGGCACCCAAATTATTAATAAAAAAATTAGGCGCCTAAGTCTTAGGCGCCTGATGGACTGAAGCTTCAAAGACAAATTTGTTGGTCCTCTCTTGTCAAATTTCATCCCTTCCTACACTTTTCTTCAGGTATCTATTTCTCTCCATATATATATATACATTTATTTCAAATTTCCTTAGTGTAATTGAAGTAAAGGTATCATTCCAACAATTTGTTACTTGTTAATTTAGAGTATTCACTTGATTTTGTGATTTCTTAATGTATTTTAGTGTATTGTAAAATTTTCCTAATATTGTGATTTCTTGGTATAATTTAGGGTATTGATTGAATTTGGCTTTCATAGTATTGAAATCAACAATTTCCACTCCTCTTGCATCCCAAAGTTTAACTCCAATGTGTCGAAATTAAGGTATTGTGTGGAAAATAATGTTGAAAACGACGAACACGCATTGGTGCTTGCTAAGAATTTGACATTATGCTGTAATCATAAGAATTTGACACCCTCTTATTGATTTCAATACTGCCTATTGCCCTGAGTATACTCTATTGGTCATTATATAAATTAGTATATGTTTATTAATGCAAAATTTGATGATGTCGTTAGAGGGGTGAGAATATAACGGAATCGGTGATGAAAAGGGATCCAAGTCCGATTATAGCGAAGGTCATGTTTCCTAATTGTACTTTTTATCAGGCAAAAAGCGGAGAAACGATTTTGAAGAAGTCGTCAATGTCTCAATTGAACCTCCTCCACCTCTTCCTCAAACTCATGAAGCGCGTGACTTTCGGCAACTCACACAACCGGATAGGAAGGATCATTTGTCTACATTAGTTGCTACTACATTGGTAAGTTAAAATAATGCTTATTAGTAAATTATTGGTTTTATACTTATTTTAAAGTATTTACTTCCATTGAATTTAATTTAGATATTCTTATTTATGTTTATTAATGCCTTTATAGGCTCGAGTTTGATTTAAATGTAGATCGATATTAGTCAAGCTCTACCAAATTTACTTAATTCTTATTGAGGTACCTCACTTAAATTAGAGATTAAAGGCTACCAATTTGATGAGTGTATTTGATTGTAAAATTGGGAATGGAAACAACCAAGTAATTTTGGCAATGATTGAACGTTGGTGGCCAACAACTCACAAATTTTACCTACCTTGTGGAGAGCTAAGGATCACTCCTAGAGATTTTACTGTGCTTACCGAGATAGGTATTGGGACAGGAGAGCCGATGAAATTTGATGAGTCATCCACGGATTACGGTAACGCCATAAGGGTTTTTCCCAATATAATGCCTACAGATTATGAAAATGGATGCATTAGTTTTGCTCACCTCCGAACTTACCTTGACCATACCAGAGTAAACATCAGAGATCCCGTTAATGCTAATACAATCTTTAGAGCATTTATGCTATTGTACTTTGGAGGTGTCTTATTTGAGAACTCGAAGAGTTGGGCTCGACTGGAGCTGTTATGTCCAATTGTCATTTTGGAAAACAAGGCTTATACGATAGACTTCGGCTACACTATATTAAGGCATCTCTACTACTGCCTTGACCAAGCATTGAAATAGGAGGTAAAATACATCGGCGGCCTTTTCCAATTGATCGAGGTAAAATATTTTTAATTAATAGTACTAGTTATTTATATTTTTAGAATTCAAGATTATTTGGGTAATTTTATTTTTTTTTATCTTCTGCAGTATCATTGCTACGAGTATTGTCAGATAGGCCATCATATCTTGATAGATAATAGGTTGGATGATTTTTGGCCAAGGATGTCTGCCTGGCAAACTAAAAGATGAAAAGTTACAGGAAATAAGGCGAAGCATCATCTAGAACTAATGAGGAAACAACTGGATTTGCGTACAATCAACAAGATGCCATGGGACCCCTTTAGAAATATGAAAGATGCACTAAAACGGGAGGTAATCATCGCCGGCAATATCTGTCTTAAAAGAGTACTCCTGCAATGCCCATTTGGTGGATACGAGTGGTATCTTGGGGATTATTGTTGGGCTCAACTAGAGTATCGTGCAGTAATGTAAGACCCTCCAAAGAAACTCCATTGCTTCCCGACTTTTAATGTGGTTCATTCCCTCTGGGCAGCAGGTTGGATTGAAGCACAACATTATATTGTGGGTCACCATGTCGACTATGATGCATATTGGAGGCATGTTTCACATGGTGCACTCGTGTCGGATATTACGAGGTGTCTAAACATTGACATCACAGGCCTTGGTGCTTTGACAAGTGGAGTTACCTTTCCACATGTAGAGCTTCCCACTAAAGATTTTTCTACTCAGGAGACACAAATCCCTCCCCCACGGCTTGGTGATTACCCTGGATGGATTATGAAGTTAGGGTCGCCACATGGGATCACGTGGCATACCATTCCTTCTATTGCATTGACCTTTACTACAGACGTACCAGCAGGATATGATTCTTTCGCTATGACTGAGGGTATGCAAAAGCTTACACTTGATAGGACATTAGATTTAGAGGCTCGACACCTTCATGATGAGAGTCGTATTACACATTTGACAAAGGACTTGAGGCGTGCAGAGGGTCGTCTTTCCCAATTGAATGACTATTTAGATGGGGAAGTAAGTTGTTTAAACATCTTATGATATATTTTCTGTTTAATTAATATTTATAGTTTTAATTAATATTGATAATCCCATTTTTTATGTATCAGGGGATTGTAGTCGATTGGGAAGATGGCGAAGGTGAAGCGGGAACATCTCAAGCAGGGACTTCACGGGGGAGGGGTTCGCGGGGAAGGACATATGAAGGTGGGGCCGATCCTCCCCGACGATTAAGACGTACGCGGGGAATGACATCTTTTGTTTAGTGTTGTATGGGTGTTGTATGAGGATCATGTGAGGTTGGATGATTTTTAGTTGTTTATAGTTTTCAATGGAATCTTTTGTTTTTGTTATCTTGTGTTATGCAATTTCAAGAATGCATCTTCTTATGCAATTTACAATTTACAATTTAGAAGCAGCATATTGTGCTATACAATTTACAAGTATCATCTTGTGTTATATTCTTCATAGTTTTCATTGCAATTTGCACGCTTCCAGGAAAAATAAATTTACTCTGCAAAACAGACGCCTAAGAAATAGGCGCCTGATTATTTTTTTCAATCAGGCACCTCAATCTTAGGTGCCTGTTTTGCTGAGTAAATTTTTTTTTCTTCCAACAGCTATATTTGTTTCAAATGGTTATATTTTGTTGGTAATGGCTATATTTGGTCCTTAACGACCCTATTTTGCGAAGAGACTATATAAACTAAATAGACAAAGCTCATATTATCCACAAATCAATTCTGAAATTCTCTTACTTAAATTTTAGTGTTGTGTTCCATATCTGATGAATTTTGAGGCAATTCTTGATATTTTCATCGATTCTTCATCACAGGAGGAAGATGAAGAGGATATTGAGCAATCTTTAACCGATTATAGTGATGATGATGTTATTGATGAGAATAAGCTAGAGATATTACGAAATTAAGCTGAAATTGAAGAATTAGAAGAGGTGAAATCTTCAAGAACTCGTATCGGTTCGGTTGTCAGGCATAAAACCATAAATCGCTCACGTGTTTTCTATAATAAGTTACTTATGCATGACTACTTCCGTAATGAAAATGTTTACAGAAGTGATAATTTTTGTTGAAGATTCTGTATGAGCCGAGGACGTTTCGATCGTATTTTGAATGCGGTGGTTGCTTATGACAAGTTTTTTGCTCGAAAGAGAAATTGTGCAAATGTTTTGGGTTAATCACTTTATCAAAAAATTATGGCGGTATTCCGTATGTTTGCATTAGGAGTGTCGGCGGACAGCTGTGATGAATATGCTTGGGTTACAGAGGGAACAACAATTGAACCCCTTACGAGATTTTGTAATGCCATGATTGCGCAATTCGGTGCGGAGTATTTGAGATCGCCAACTCCGGACGATATAAAACGGTTGTTGTACGTTGTCGAGAAGCGTGGATTTCCCGGCATGCTAGGCAGTTTGGATTGCATGCATCGGGAGTGGAAAAATTGCCCTACGGCTTGGGCGGGTCAATACACGGGGCATAAGAAAACACCAACAATCATTTTAAAAGCTGCGGCATCTCATGATTTATGGATATGGCATTATTTTTTTGGAATGCCTGGTTCCAACAACGACGTAAATGCTCTTGATCAATTGCATCTCTTTCGAGATATTTATCTTGGTCGTTCTCTACCTTACAACTTTGAAGTCGATATAAAACCATACAACATGGGATACTACTTGGCGGATGGTATATATCCGAAATGGGCAACGCTTGTTCAAACCTTACGATTTCCCCGAGGTAATACAGAGAAATATTTGGCCAAGCAACAAGAGTTATATCGAAAAGATGTAGAATGAGCTTTTGGTGTGCTTTAATCTCGATTTGCAATTGTGAAAGGTCCGGCAAGAAGTTGGTCAACCAAAAACCTTGGTAAAATAATGCAAACATGTATAATTATGCATAACATGATCATCGAGGAAGAATACAATAGGTAGGAAGTAAGCTTATTGACTGAGCATTTTGTCGTAGACCCTCAACCAATTGACTTGAATCGGGATGAGGTCACTTTGCAAGGATACATTACGAAGTACGATAAAATGACAAGTTTGGATAAGTATATGAAACTTCGAAATGATCTCATTAAGCATTTGTGGAAGCATCAAGGAAACAACTAGCATTTTCAATAATTTGTAATTTTTATGTAAACGCAACTTTATATCAATTTTATGTAATTTCAAGTAAGTATTTTATGAAATGTATTTAAAAAATTTATTTCAATTTCAATATAAATTCAAATATATTAAATAAAAATCACTAAAATACTGCCAAACTTTAGCCATAGCATCTTAGGCATTATTATTAGCTTTAAATATTTTTGCCATAACCGCATTACGTTGTGCCTCCCAATAAATTCTTTGAGTGTCGTCCAAAGTAGACATGTCCATCGCCATCACCTTTTGATCATTTTGGGCTTGAAATTAAACTTCTAAATTCATCACGGCCTTTGTCTTCCATTCTCTTAACTCCATTATACGGGCATCTCTCACTTTCTTCTTCTTATCTCTCTCAGATATGTACTCTTCTTTCTTCTTATCTCTCTCAGGAACATACTCTTCATTATTTTTTTCCATTCGTTCAAGGCGACTAATAAGTACATTTTGGCGTTCAATGAGAAGATTTTGCCTTTTTTCATTCTTATCCCTTAGTTTAGCACTTTTGATACCGCCGGAACGTTCCGTCTCCTCATCCCTGACAAGTACTGGAGAGTATGTGTTGGAGCTAATGAGTGTGTTGGGTGTTACCGGAGTAGACATTCCAGGGCTAGAATTTTATATTTGCTTCATTCGCACATTGCGAGCTAAAGTGTCTGGGTGTTGGTCATACAATATTTTCCAACATTGATGACAGCATAAAACTTCATAAGCATCTTTATACAACCATTTGCTTTTCCCATGTGCTTCATAAATCATTTTGGCGGCATCGCCCTATAAAATAGATTAAAACAATAAATAAAAATGTATACTTTTGGTAAAAATAGTTTATAATTTATTAGTAATGAAAATTTTTGAATTACTTACCAAATTTTCTCGTTGCATACCGCTTATTGGACCTTGCATAACATTTTTCAAACAAGTCCCATAAACCTTGTAAGCACGATTCATATTCGACCAATGATTTTTTAAAGATGAAACTGAACGTTCAACCTGTTCACCATCCTGTTGATAAAAATCATGAAATGCATCCAAAACCGAGTCCCAAAAAACATCAAGTTGATGGCTGTTGCTTTTGATTCTATCCTCCGAGACATGAACCTAAGCATTTGCAAAAAAATTGTTTTGAGTACCCATCCATTTCAACAACTAAGACCCCCCCCCCCCTTTATTGATATTTTTCATTGTCGAACGACGTTTGCCTTTGTTTTTTTATCCATCAACAACCCCCGCCTCTTCAGATTGAGATAAGTCAATCGATTGAGTACCATGTAATTGAGATAATTGAGATTGTGGGGGATTGGAAAATGAAGAAGGATGTTGGAATTGAGTGGGAATGGCGAACTGAGAGGGTTATCCCCAATTATTGGGTGCTATGAACGGATGAGAGGGTTGCACCCAATTGTTGGGCGAGTTAAAAGATTGAAAAGGTTGGGATTGAGATTATTAAGGTTGAGGGGAATAAGTAAATTATAACCAATTAGGTAGGATTTGTTGTTGCTGTCCAAAATTGTTAGATTGATTCAAATTACTGTCGGTAATGGAATCTTTCTCTTGCGTTGTATTCGAGGAACTCATCTAATAATTTGCATATATATAGAATTAATAATCATGAAAAACTTAAAACCCTATAATATAAAAATCTAGAAAATTGAAAGGGATATGGTAAAATTAAACAAGAGCTTACCTTGAGAGATCAACCTTAAAGAATTTCAAACCTTATTTGATCCCAATAGAGTGAAGGAGAGTTGTGGTACAATTGGGTTAGGTTTTTTCTTAAGTGGTGAAGGGATGGAAATGGTTTTTGGAAAAGTGGTGAAGAGAGGGAAATGACTTAAGTTTAAGAAGCTCCAACGAATTTACTCAGTGGAACAGACGCCTAAGAGTTGGGCGCCTAATTAAAAAAAATTACTTAGGCGCCTGTTTAAAAATAGAACATGCGCCCAACACTTGGGCGCCCAATCACAAACTTAAAATGCAAGACTGAGTCATGGATTCCAAGACTCAGCCTTGCTATTTGAGACTAAAAACCAAGATAGTGGGGCACTGTTGGATCACGAAAATCCTATGTGGCACCTATAAATCCAAGGTAGTGAGGCACTTTAGGAGATGCCCTTATAGCTTATACACATTCAAGTTGTGTGTATTTTGAGATTAGCCCAAGTTCATTCTTTGAAGACTTAAAGAAAATCATATTTGAAGAGGCAGCTAGGACAGTGTATGAGATGAAGTGACTATATTTTTGTTTTGACCTTGGTTCTTTTGGGGGAGAAGGCCTTCATCTTGTAACTCTCTTTCTGTTTATTAATCAGAGGATTTGCTAAAAATCCAGTTTATTATATGAAGAAAAAAAGGATAAAGCATGCCAATAGAGAGAACAAATGTTTTTTTGGTCAGTAACACTTTATTTTCCTATTATTATTATTATTAAATGAAAAAGAAGCATACAGTACAAGATCGTAGGTTAGCTGGTGCATCACAGTGAAGAAAAGGATGCAGACACCCCAAAATCCACCTATCATTTGTAGACCAGAGCCGGTGCTAGGTTTCTGGTTGCCTAAAGCGAACCTAAAAAATGGTGCCCATTATGTATATTTTTAAAAAAATTAACTTCAAATTTTTTTTAGCAAAATATGGCGGTTAATTTCATTAATAGATAACCGAATCAAAAATTACATTCTAGAGGGGGAAATAAATCTTGGTGATTTATAGCTTACACGATCCACTTCACAAAAATACACACAAAAAATTAAATACGTTGGCGTGCTTGAATCTTTCTCCTTGGTTTTTGAGCGGCAAAATTTTCAATGATGTTCCATATTCAAGTTTAGCGACCATATCATATTCAATTGATAACAAAGCTAATCCATTCAATCTATCTTGTGACATTGTTGACCGGAGGTAGGATTTAATCAACTTCAACTTTGAGAACGTTCTTTCAGCATATGCAACCGTAACCGGAATCGTTAAGACCACTCTATACACAATCTAAGTATTTGGGAAATTTAATTCTCTATGACTAGAGTTTATATAATTAAGCACATCAATAGCTATTGTTATCTTCTCCGGTAAAAAAAATTTCAACACATCTAGTTCTAAAAATAACTGATTCCCATCAATATCAGACCACATGTCATATTTCAGATAACCTTCAAGCTTTAAACAATAATCCTTCAACTTCTTATCATTTGTAGATCTGAACTTCTTCAAATCTAACAAGAAACCAAACTTTTCTCCATACTCTTTAAATTGTTCAAACCGAGTCTTAAGCTTGTCACCACCTTTGTCTAAAATATACAAGAAGTAATTCACTCTAAAATCATCTTCAGCTGATAGTACCACATGACTTTTATCATTTCTAGTTTCATCAAATTGCACATTTCTACGAATTTTCCGATTTTCACGAAACATCGATTCAACATTCAATTTAATTGCAATCTCTTTTGCTTCAGCCATGCAAGCTTGGAAACCATTATCTTTATAATTTTCAAAGAAAATTGTGAGTTCTTCTAAACGGGTTATAGCAATATCAATATGCATATCTTCGCTCTGTAAAAATTTGCTTACAGCATTAACAATGTTTAATAAATTAAACCAAATATACAACCCAACCAAAAACTCAAAACTCTCGATTTCAATAGTAACCAAGTTATTTGCTTCGCTCTTTGCATTAGAATCTTTTGTAGTATTTGGTAAATGAAATAACGCATCTCTTAGTTTCGAAGTTTAAAATTTTACTGCCCTAACACTTTCAATATGACTTTCCCAACATGCTGCAAACAAAGGCTTCAATGACAATCTACTTACATGGTCTTTAAGAACTTGCCACCGTTGTGTAGAAGAAGAGAACAAATTATATAATCGTTGTATAACTTTAATAAAAAGTGACGCTTTAGTGCAACAATTAGCCATGTCACATATTAAAAGATTGAGACTATGACAACCACAAGGCGTATAAAAGGCCCTCAGATTTTCATCAAGTAATTTTTTTTGAACACCTTTGTGTTTCCCTTTCATATTTGACCCATTATCATATCCTTGTCCTCTAACATCATCAATGTCGAGTTGAAGAGTTCTTAATACCTCTTCCAATTTGTTAAAAAGCCCAAGACCCGATGTATCGTCCACTTTCTGAAATTTAATAAAGAACTCTTCCACCTTTATTGGACTCTCTGAAACTTCTACACATCGTATAACAAGGGACATTTGTTCCACATGACTCATATCCAGAGTACAATCTAGGATAACCAAAAAATATCTTGCTTCTTGAATTTTTTTTATGATTGAAACTTGGATCTCATCGGCTAATATGAGTATCAACTTATTCTGGGTTTTATAACTCAAATAATAAGTATGAAGTTTTTCTATTTTAACTTGTCGAACATGCTCTTTCATTATCGGATCAAACTCCGCAATCATTTCAATAAACTTACAGAAAAGTCCATTATTACGTTCATCGATTTTCTCCTTCTTCCCACGGAAAGCCAAATTATTGCAAGCAAGTGTTTTTACCACCGCGATTATTCTCACCAATACTTGCTTCCAACGTTCTCTTTCTTGTTGAATTCGATCTTGTTCAATTTTGTCGATCGTTATATTCTTCTTCAAGCGAATTTCCAACTCAATCCAAGCGCTCATATTAATAAGATGTTCATTACTAGTCTCATGGGATTTAAGCTTGGAAATAAGATTACGCCAATCATCAACTCCTTCTTTCGCCAAGTAAGTAGTCATTTTTTCGTGTTTAAACAACTTGCAACAAAAATAAAATACCTTATTCGAGCAATCTGAATACACAAGCCATTTCCTATATTGTTTGCCCCCATTAGGTAAATAATGAGTATAATATGTGGAAGCAAAGTGTCTTTTCCGAACATCTTTCGGAAATGATTCATTATCCTTTAGGACTGTAATGGGACCTTTTTTGACTAACGAGTCCCTTAACGACTGATAAACCCTCTCCCAAGTCCCGGGATCGTAATTGATAGCGAGCAAAACTTGAATATTATCATTCTTATCTTCTTCATCAACATTTTCCTCGTCAACTTCTTCAATATTATTCGCATTCTCATTTTCCTCATTAACACACTCATTTTCAACTTCTTCAATATTATTCTCATTCCCAATTTCTTCAATAACATTTTCGGTTTCTTCAATAACAGCTTTAATCCCAAGATCTTTAGTAATACCCATATTTACATCCCCATGATCCTCATAAACATTTTCAGTCACCAAAACTTCATTTGAAGTCCCCGGTTGTTGAATTTTCCCAAAATATTTATTAAGAGATCCTACTTTAGATTTGGCCAATTTGTCTTCTTTTTTTTCATCTTTAGTCTTTTCTCATGTCCATAATCTTGTTTACGCTTCAGCATTGTCTAAAACAAAAAAAATACTCTCAAGTCTCAGACTTTAGACATTTAGCTATAACTTGAGACAACTAAATTACTAAATCTACTAACAAAAATCCTAAAACAACATTGCACATAAACAGAGTCGACATTGCAATGAATAATTAAGAGTCGACATTGCATTCACTGGTAAACAGAGTCGAACTGATTGGTATCAAATTAAGAGTAGTTTGAAGGTTGGCCATGCTCCATATCGATTTGGCTGAAATCAAAATCAAAATACACCTCAGGCAATGGGTCCATTGGTGTTTAATACATACGAGCTTGCGACCAATTTTTTGGAAATCTGTGTCAATAACAGAAGTAGAGTACCTCCTTTGCTCATTGACCTCCAGGTCTTCAGCTGATAATTCTCTTTCAAGCAAGCTCTTCTGGCCATTCTTCATGTGTAGCCAACAAAGGCTCATCGTCATCTCCAGCAATCCATTCATATAATGGATCTTCTAATAAAATAGCAGACACAAGATCATTGAGTTTCTTTGAAAGTAATCGATTTCTAATCTTTGTGTGGATCTTTTCAAAGGTACTCCAGTTCCTTTCACATCCGGACGAAGTACATGTTTGACTTAAAATTCTTACAGCCAACTTTCGAAATTGAGGCAACTCCAATCCATATAAATTCTACCAATCAACTAAAAAAATGGCTCAAAGTTTAGTTAGAAAATAAATGATAAGTAAATAACATAATCTTATGGTAAATTATTTAAGAACTTACCAATACTTCCTTGTTGAACTGCTATGCGTGCAGCTTCTGACCCCATACAACCTGGCTTGAAAGGAAGCTTTTCTATCTGTATCAAATAAGAAATATTATATTATATTAATTAAATGTAATAACATACATATATAAATTTGTGTAATGGACTTTGAATACCTCTAACATTACTTGTGCCTGCTCAAGTAGGGTTGATATCGTCTTTGCAATCAAATTGTTCAATGCTAAGGTCGAGTGACACATGACATTTTCATTTAAGAAAGTGGAAGGAAAGAACATGTAATATGGGTTAAGTATATAACCAGCAGCATGCAAATCTGAATAAAGTTGTTATTTCCACCTATGATCGAATATCTTACAAACATTAGCACTTCGTCGTGGACCAAGGAAAGTTGTTATCAACGCTCTTGATGTGAACAAAGCATCGAAAAGATACCCCATCGTTGGTTTGCAGGAGTTCACTAATCGCAAGACTTTTAATAATGGTTCTACCATAACAACACTCCTAGTTTTTTTCCAAAAATCATCAGACATAACAATTTTTTGGACAGTTTTACTCGTTGATAGTTTTGCATAGCTTGATTCTCAATACTCAGTGTCTACAAAAAGCTATTGAAGATGAACTTGATTTTCCATAATACTACAAATTGGGATGAAACTTGTTACAAACTGAGTTAGAGAAGGGCGAATAAGGTCATGACGGTTTGAGTGCCCTCTGAACTTGGCAAGGACCCATGCATGAGCATAAACAAACTTCGATATTTTTCTCGCATCTCCAATGATATCCTTTAACCAACTGAATGACTCTAAATCCTCTAGCACAAGGTCAATCACATGGGGTGCACAAGCAGTCCAATATATATGACGATACTCGATAGCTAGTCTCCTACCAGCAACTTTAAAATTTGATCCCTGGTCAGTCAATATTTGGACGATATTTTCAGCTCCAACATAATCGATTATCTCTTTAAACAAGGTTATCAAGTAATTATCCGTTAAACAATTGTCATCAATATCAACGCTCTTCAAAAAAGTGATGCCCAACAATGACATTTTTGTATTAGTGTTGCTATATAAACCACTAAAATTTCCAAATCTTAAGTATTCATTATTCTTTTAACTTTAAGTAAATACCTAATGGGCAATCGACAAGAAAATTGACGAGTATATGTTTCGCCTTGTCTTTCCAACTATCTGCCATTAACAACCATAGTCCTTCCAATACAATCTCTGTCTTTGAATCACTGTTTCTTCTATTCTCCGTTTTTCCTGTCGTAGAAATGGCTTAGCAATTTCATAAGCCGTTGGAGGTCGAAAAGTCTTACCATAATTTGCAACCAAGTCAAAAGCTTCATAGTACGATTGCGACGAAGCAACATTGAAAGGGATAGCATTTACGTAGAACATCGATGTTATTTTGCCACATGCATACTCCCTAGAACTCAACCCTCTACCCATTATGTTCGGAATGGTTTGTTAAGTTTCTCGTCGTGGATTTCGTGAGTATAAATCAACAGAGTGTCGAGTTGAAACTCTTAATGATGATGATGATCGCGATGTTAACCCTTCGTTTGAGCCTCTACCACGACGAAATAACCTACCAATTAGCCCCGTACTTCTAGTCCTCGTAGGTTGAGATTCACCCCCACTTCCCTTCTCGGGATGAAAATCGGGTTCGCTGGCATCTTTAAAACTATCAGTGATATCTTCAACTTCGTCACTGTCGTCATGCGACGATCCTTGAGATTCCCAATCCCGCAGTGTCGGCGAGAACGTTTGTTTTGCCTCATTTCTTTAAGAGCTTGAATAGCAAGTTTTCTTAAATCGGTTGGTGCATTTGGGCACTCGATAACAGATCCACGTTGAGTTGACAAATGCTCCTTAGAGCAGGTAATACCAGTGATTATGACCTTGTTGCAGTAATTGCATTGAACAGCTTTTGGTCCAACCGTAACGCAATGATCATAGAAATCCTCTGCACTTCTCGACATCTTATAGGTTTACCAATAAAATATTATAAATTAGTATGATAAGACAATAAATTAATTTGAAACTAAATATCATAGAAGATAGATACATGCTTAATTTTAAGCTAATTTTAAACTAATTAAAACTATGGATACCTTTCTTACCTGATTTTGAATCATTATTAAGAGTGGTAGTGAAATGGATATATGTTTAAGTCAATATGCCAATTATTTATAGAAGATCACAAGAAATGATTTGACAAGCATAGCTGCATACCACTTTCGGATGTTTTTATATTAGTTTTTTTTTATGCCAGTGGTTTGCGAGATTATTTATTTTTTCAGATCATAATGGGTAGCCTACCACTTAAATAGTGATTTCATCATATCACAAGAAATAATTCTACAAGCATAGTTCACTTTCGGTTACTTTTATTAGTTTTTTTTATGTCAGTGGTTTGTTATATTATTTTTTATTTCAGATCATAATAGGTGGTCTACCACTTAAATAATGATTTCATCATATCACAAGAAAAAATTCTACACGCATAGTTTACTTTCTGTTGCTTTTATTAGTTTTTTTATGTCAGTGGTTTGCTATATTATTTTTTATTTCAGATCATAATGGGTGACCTACCACTTAAATAGTAATTTCATCATATCACAAAAAATAATTCTACAAGCATAGTTCACTTTCGGTTGTTTTTATTAGTTTTTTTTATGTCAGTGGTTTGCTAGATTATTTTTTATTTCAGATCATAATAGGTGTCCTACCACTTAAATAATGAATTCATCATATCACAAGAAATAATTCTACAAGGATAGTTCACTTTCGGTTGCTTTTAATAGTTTTTTTATGCCAGTGATTTGTTGTATTATTTTTTATTTCAGATCATAATGGGTGGCATACCACTTAAATAGTGATTTCATCATATCACAAGAAATAATTTTACAAGCATAACTAAACCTACCACTTTCAGTTGTTTTTATTAGTTTTTTTTTCTGCCAGTGGTTTGTCTACTACTTAAATAGTTATATAACATCATATAACGGTGTTATAACAGTATATAACGGTGTATAACGTTCGTTATAAGTGAAGAAAAACATTAAAAATAACGTAGCGTTATAACAGTAACAACACCCGTTATAGCATAAAATAACTGTCTGTAACAACAAATAACGGGTGCTATTTTTTAGAACAGAACATGGGGTATAACAGAACAGGCTCAGGGTGTTACCGTTATAGCGGCGTTATAACGGTTGTTATAACAATTATTTAAAACCTTTGGTTCAAAGGTACATATGAGTACAGGATTTGAAGAGATTTGAGATTCGAATGAAAAAATAATAAGAGGTTTAAAGAGATGCCCCTTCTATGGTACATAATAAGCACATCATTATATTGTAAGAGATCCATTAACTTAATGTTCTTAATTTTCTTCTTTTCAAGCAGAAACCAAATTAAGTTTCAGCTGTCACCCAAAATTACCATGCCCTGTTACTATAACTTTTATTAGATCGAAAAAATTCACTAGGTAGTCATCTTTTTTTTTTACCTCATTATTTATCCCTTACAAGGATGAGTAGAAAATACATGTTTCGAAAGGAAGAATCACATCTCCAAAGTTTCACTTTTCTTCAACTGTTGCTAAGACCAATGAAAGAACACCATTCTAGTTAATGATGGCTTACTAGATTCGCAGAAAGTTTCACTGTTCAAACCTGGAAGTTCTTTCTTCTTCTTTTTCGGGAAGAGCTGTGGTACCAACAAATACTGGCTCAGAGGTCAGACTCCTCCAGTATGTCCTTGTTCAAACTCTCTGTCTTCTGTAGGCTTTTGCAAGAGCACTTAAAGAACAAAACCCTATTTACTACTATCCATAGCGACCTGAAAAGTTAAATCCACCCAGGATCTATAACTAATAATAAAAAGAAAAGACGATGTTTTACATTGTTCAACTACATAACTACTTCGCAAAGTAAGATGAAAATGTAAGTTTTATACCTTTTCTGATATTCGAGTATGATGCCTCCTGAGAACGATTAGCACTTGTCAAGGTCTCAGAAACAGCTCCATCAAGAGTCAAACCATTCTCCATCATTTTGTACCATACCCTACGTGCTATTGTAAGCTTATCGTCCCGTATGAGCGCACCAATTATCAACTTATAAGTTACCTCATCAGGATTGTACCCTTTACTATACATATCCTCATATAGATGCATGGCTTCGTTCACTCTAAAAGCCTTGCAGAGCCCACTGATAAGGGCATTGTAAGAAACTACATCAGGAGAAACTCCCTTGTTGACCATGTTAAGGAAAATGCTCCTAGCAAGCTCAATCCTCCCAGTCTTGCATACGTGATCAACCATTGTGGTATACGCGATACGGTCGGGAACCACACCCCTTTCAACCATTCGGTCGAAAAGATCTTCAGCTAAGTCAGCACGACTCTCTCTAAAGAAAGAATTTATAAGAATGGTATATGTCACGACATCAGGGCTGATCCCCTTTACACTCATTTCCTCGAATAATTTATACGCTCTTCTAGTGTTGCGAGCTGTACAGAATGCTCCAATGAGAGTGTTATATGATACGACATCACTAAAGCCTCTGGGATCCATCTTATTCATCATCATTTTGTATGCTTTCTCTACACGATTAGCCTTGCAAAGACCTTTTAGAAGCTGGTTGTAACTATAACTATCAGTTTTTATCCCGCTATTCTCCATCTTCACTATCAACTTGTAGGCCTCCTCTAGCATAATCTTATCACATCTATAATTCAAAATTATATTGTAAGTAACTATATCTGGCTCACACCCATTCCTCCTCATGACTGACATGATCGCTCGGGTTTTGTCTTCCTGATCAGCATGAAAAAATCCACTAATTAGAGAATTATAGACTGCAATGTCCAATGCAACTCGATCCTTCATCATTTCAACTGTAACCTCATAAGCCAAATCAACCTTCCCTCGCCCACATAAACCAAAAACCAGTGGTCCACAAGCTACACTGTCCGGGACAATACCCCTCCCTACCATTTCATGCCAAATCTTGAGCGCGGACTCAAATTGTTCAACTTTGCACAACCCATCGATTAGTATGGAGTAGGAGACAACATCTGGTTTCCCTCCTTTCCGATACATGGTCTGTAAAACCTCGAGAGCTGTATCGAAACAACCCTCTGCGCACAAGAGATTCAAATATATATTATAAGCCCAAATGTCAAGGACACACCCGAGTTTATCCATGTCTACTAACAGTCTTTCAATCAAACTCAAATTCTTCACTCTACACAAACCAGAGATGAATCTTGAATACGTGAACAAACTCAACGAAAACCCTTCCAGCTGCATTCTATTGTAATAGTGTTCAGCTAAATTAAAGTGTGAATCTTTAACTAAAACTCCAATAAATTTATTGTAATCTTTATTAAGCACTCTGCAGCCGGACTCAACCATCTCATCAAACTTTAAGATAGCTAGATCAATCAATCCAGCTCTAACATAACCCGCTATAAGAAGCCGATATATCGCCAAATGCATCTTATACCCACTATCTTTCATTTTCTGTAAAACCCGTGTTAACAAATCGAATCTACCATCTCTAAGTAAAATAAAAACCATGGATTTGTTAGTGAGGTGGTCATGCTTAAATCCCAATTGGGATTCAACCCATTTGTAAAAACAAAACCCCAACTCCGAATCCGGGAGTTTCTCCAACACTCTATCAAAAAAATCCGCGTTCATCGTCACATTGAGTCCTTGCAGTTCCTTCTCTACCAAATCTGACCAGTTAGTACACCTCAAAAGGGTCTCTCTAATTCTAAAAACAGAATCTCTACTACTACATTTACTTGTTTCGACCTCCCTCTTGTCCCCAATTGAATTAGAACTCAACTCTACAGTCATATTAGGTGAATTTGGATTTGGGTTTGGGGTTTTTGTACCAATGGAGCTACTAAAAGATTCAAACTTAGTATTCAAGACGGGATTTTTACAAAATAAGTAAGAGATTGAGATTCTGCAAAGTCTTACCACCATAATACTGCAAAGTTGGAAGCTTTTTGGAGCTACCCATCTCATCCCATTTCTTCAGAGGACTTCTGTCGAACAATTGGCTGCAATTGACTCTGCTAATGCCCCCAAACAAACACACATAGAGGGAGAGAGGGAGGGATTGTGGGAATCTGAGTTTGAAGTCTGGGTTTGGGATTTTAAAGGAGATTGTGATGGAATCAAAAGATTAGGGAAAGATTAATGGTAAACAAAGTGTTAAAAATGGCAATTTTTGAGCTTTGTGTAAGTTCAAACACACACTTTGGCTTTGAGTCTCTGTCTAAGGAAAGTGTCCCACTGCAGTAGTTTGTTTGGAAATATTTGAGGACTCCCCAAAGACTGGATAAGATGAAGTCGGATCGCCCATTACTCATTATGCATCAAGAGCGATCCCGGGTTGATTATACGACTACGAGTCTTAGTAGAGTTGTTCCAATGTTATATTTTTGAAGACAATATTACGTATTACTCCTGTCAATTTAGGTCAAAAATCTATAGCACATGAAGCAAAACAATCCGGTTTTATGAAACAATAGAGTGAACATTGACAACTTGCGAATAGCCAGAATAGATTATTTATATGTACAGAGCCAAAGTAATTTGTCAATACTTCCCTAAGTAATTTTCTCCAGATCACTAGAGACCATGAACATGTTTATATTCTGAAACTGTTAAATTTATCCACAAACAGGAATGCACAACAAACGCTGTGAATTTCAATTTTAATCAAATGCTATGATACACTAAAAATACATCACAAGGAGTATACAGGCGGAATCAACCATCTCAGCAGTCATTAATGAAGCTAAGACATACATATATAGAACACATAGGATTTGTTTTCGTTCTTTATTCGTTTTCTGCTATGAAGTTAGGTTGCTCATTTTGGCATAGGTACTCATCACAAACAGATGCAGATCCCCAGTCTTTCCTAAGTCGGAGTATGTCTTCCGTGAATGTCGATCCTGAAGCCCCGATAAACACACTTGACATAGCACATATAGTTTTATCCAGCATTGCTTCCACCTTCAAATACAAACAATGAAGACAAAATTAGCACAACCCACAACTCTCTTTTCTAAGTTATGTTTTTTCCTAAACTATGATGTTATTATATCCCTGCTTAGTAGCAGAAAAGATAGGTGGAAATTGATGTAAACCCATGATAACAAATGTACCATACTACAAAGCATGCCTTAATTGTGTTAAATGTTCCCCTGATGTTTCTTAGAAGATAGAAGCATTAGCTCACCTGAGCATCACCTTCGAGACCATGTCTGAATAGTAAGGCGTCCCATTTTTCTGCAGAATTGCGAGCGGGTCTTTTGACAAGTGGGACAACCTTCCCATTTATAACGATTAGGGATTGCAAGAGATCAGTCTCACTTTCTGCCGCATCTGTTGAAAGATAAATTACTGGTGCATTAGCCCTCTCCACCAACCGAGTTATACAATCCGCTGCTTGTGGAACGGGGTAGAAACAACTTGGCTTCTTGGCATTGCTGGTAAGAGAAATTCCAATAGTTAGAAATAGATTATCAAGGCAAACATATTATTGTAGAGTAGGTAGGGAATTAATTCAGAAACCATAAACTTCGTGGTTCCCAATAAAAAATACATAAAATTGCATATGTGATCCATGACTCTACTTGAGCCACTATTTCTCGAATTGACAAGAGATAACTTCTCTACGACTCAATCGATAATTATAGCTGTAACATAGCAATTTTTTCGTCCCCTTACAGTTTGAGTAAACTTTGTGCCTTAAACAGAAAGGCCATCTATTCCTATGAAGCATATCATTACTGTCAATATAATCTATGTATTTGTGCATCACACACCGAGTGAGTGGATTAATTCGTATAACATGGTTGACTATTCTAGAAATTACTAGTAGTTGACTCTTTTAAGAATTACACTAGTAGTTGACTTTTCTAAGAAATACAAGATCTACGTTGACCATTTAAGAACATTCTCCATGTTATAGATCATCATAAACCAATATTAACGTAAACTGAAAAAAAATACAGTAGCAATCTACTGATGGACTTAATGAAAAAGTTACATTCTTCCAAGACTCAAGCTTGAAGTGCATAACCCCACGCTAGCAGTTAGGTCAAGCCAAGACTCCTAGACGCCAAAGGTAAATTAATTAGACTAAAAAAAATATTACAAAAGATTTGAATGACGACGCACACTTGAAGGTTTAGGAAAAAAAAAAGGTCACGGAATACGAGCTCACTGGGACCTACTTCACCTCTAGGAGATTACCCGAAATTCTAAGACTTCTGAACTTAATTGGTGAGAAAATATTTGCTTCTGAAACTGACAAAAAACGCCAGGGTGTTTTTTGACCCTATATGTCAGGAATCACAATCCAACCTCTGGCAAGCACTCTAAGTCAATTGCATAACAATTTGGCGAAGTTCATAATTAACTTTAAAACCAGTAGAATTCTCAGTGGAATAACTATAGTGAGAGAAGTCTTCGTACGTGAGCTTGATTTATGCAGAGTTAATTCTTCAATATAATTTCAGTTAGATTTACAAGTTCCCGAGTGGACTGTTGGAGAAACAAATGCATGTAAGTAGATTTTTGGTACACACATTTGTTTATGCATTTCAATGTACAAATCATTATGCTGTGATGTCTGCCTGTTTTCATTCCTGTCTTTTCGACAAGACAACCTTACCATTATTCTACAGAAAACCTGACGGGCATGTATAAAATGACCGTTTTTCCCCTATGACTTAATGTTTATTATCCTTAATTTTATTATTAAACATGACTTATAAAACTAATTTTTGTATTTCAGATCACATGGAGCTCATTTACCAAATATGTGCAAATATTGGGATGTATAGCTCAAAAGATGAACTGCTGGAGAAGGATGTAGAGTTGTCAAACACATGGGGAGGTTACATTTTAGAGGAAAACTCTTGGAGGTTACACTTTTATGTACATTCATGGCATAGGTTACAATCTCATATTACATGTAAGAAGTCTCTCCTTCATCTATAAAAGGAGAGGTGGTGAGCTCATAAAAAAATTCAATTTTGAGAATATTATTTGTAAGTGTAAGAAAGCATTGTTGAAGAAGTTGGAACAAAGTTGTAGCACTTGGAATATTTTGTAAGTCTCATTCTTGTAGTAATAAAATTGTCTTTTTTGCTCTTAATTATGTTTTTCTCATCATATTATTTAGATTGTATAGTTGTTATAATGGTCGGCTAAGTCGTCACTAGGGGTGAGGATGGATCCGCCATAATCGTATGATATCATATAGTAGAGTATATTTTTCTCCAACCCGATATGAGCATATTATCACAAATCCCAAAAATATATCATTGGAGAGATCCATTATCATTCTATGATATCTTTAAGTAGAGATATAGTTAGAGTTTTGTGTTTCTCAAATGACATAGTAAAATTGTATTAATATTGTATTTTTCTAAGGTATGATCCTAATTAACATTTCATAGTTAGCTTTGCTTTCATAAAATCTGTTTTTAGCACATACTTAGCTCATATGATAAATTCTACTTGAGTTATAATCAATCATGGGATTACATCGACAAAAGGTCGAAGTTTGTTATTTTAATTAAGTGGAGAAATTAGTGTACGAAACTATGTTGATATTGCATGTAAATAGCGGTGAAATCTGAAGCCCCTAGACCTTTATTTTTTATTAAAACTAAATCTTTTATTTTTGCGGTTTTACAATATTAGATTACTAAAACACAAACCAAAACCATTTTTCTACTCCCGTTTGGAAGTGAACGACACTCGATTTCTACAATGTCTACAAGACCGGATTCTTGACCGTTATCAATACCCAGGAGGATACTCAGGTCATATAAACTTCAAGGAGTAAGAAACATCATGGGGTGATTCTCCTTATAAAAGACAACTTCAATATCATAAACCATGTAACGTATTAAAGTAAGGAAAATCTAAGGTTGCCCTTTTAATAGGATGAGGAACCTTACTAAATATTCTTCTAATAATGTTTCAAAACATCATTTCTTTTTACTATCTTCTAAACCTACACATCTCTCGAGTTTCCTTTAATGAATCAATATTTACAGGATAAAGGATTCAGTTAGATTCCTATAATCTCGGATTCTTGTCAATCATTGTTAATTGTCTACCGTCAAGTAAATTAAATAATCAAGTTAGTTAAGACAAGCGGCCTACTATCTTCATTCCTATAATAGTGGTTGCAGAGGCCTTGAGAAGATTAAATCCAACAACAGCTAATGTTTGGGCTGATTGGGAATTGAAATTGGCAAAGGCACTAAGAGATTTCTTAAAACTGAAGCCTTGATCAGGGTGAACTTCTACTTGACTTAAAAATAGTGACCTTCTATTTAACTTCAGAAGTAAAAAAGAGCCTTCCACCTAACTTCTCATTTCAGGCAGGAAGTCTCAAACAACTTCTAAGATGTCAAATAACATCATTGATCACAAGCCCAACCCCACATAGAAACCCCAATTCCTCTTGGTTTTAATATTTTAAAATAATCTCCATTATGCTGTTATCAATGTTTTAAGCAACTAAGACTCATGATTTCAGACTGAGCATATGTAACATTAGGCTTCATATCTTCTACACCCATTAAACAAATAAGACAACAGAACAAGAGAAACAGAAAATGAGAAAACGTACCAGAACTTTAAAAATCCATGTCGACGGAAATGAAGGGCTATAAAGCTCTTCCCCAAAAAAGTTTGAATAAACCGTTGGGCTGTAAGCATAATAAGTCGACTAGGCTCAATCAAGGTTTTGCATTTGTGAGCAAGTGGGCCACCCGGTTGCATCACCCATTCCTGCTGTACGTCAGCATAAAACACATCCCCAACTGCAAGAACTTCATCATTAGTAGAAAAATTTGCCGCAATATCTTCCATCGTTCGTTTCTTCGGTTCCTTAATATCCTCAACCCATGCCGGTTCAAGCTTACCCATTGTTACTCCAAAAGACTTCAACTTCTTAACATGTTCATCATCCACATAACATGATTGAGGCAACGAGACATAACAGATAAGCTTATCAATATGTATATGATTTTTCTTTATCTCGGAGAACTCCTCAAATGAAATGACAACTTTTCGTTCAAAACACGTGTTAATGTGAATGATATCAAGAACCCGATTATACGGATAATCAACTTTCGAGCTTGGAATTACTAAAATACGGTTGAGAACAGCTGCAAAGAACATGTGTTTCTCCAAGCAAATCAAATGGTTGGACATTTGCCCCGACACACAAATCGCAAACAAATACTTATTTTTCTTTGGATTCCACTCAAGTGTCCTCTTTTCCAACACCCGTGCCACCTTCCGACACTGATTCCCACTGTATCCACCCAACCCCATTCCTGCATTGCCATCAACAGCCAAATTCGACACATTCCCAACACGATGAGACGACAACAGAACTTGTTGAATCTCTTTATTTACTCTAATTTGCTTTAACAATGTATCCCTATAATCCTCAAACAACCTCAACGACCCCAAAACATCATCTTTTTCCGAAGACGAATTCGAACTCATGTTCCCCTTCAATTTCGAATCCACCCTTCGCAATGTACGATTCCAAACATTCAAAAGCTCTAACTGCTGCTCTCGCAACAAATACAGAGCTTTCAACTCAGCTTCCCTCACTAAATCATTCGAAGACTCGATTCTAACACTCGAAACACTACGAAACGAATTCCCAATATCGACAGAGAAATAAACACAAATCAATAAAAGTGGGAGACAAATCGCTATAAGATACCTCTTTTTACTGAAGCTTGAACTCCAACTGCTCCCAATCTTACTCTTTATGCCAGCAATTTCGAAGGTGGATCGAGGGTTCTTACGCTCATTTGAATCGATTAGGTTTTCTCGATCATCATCTTCGTCGGATAATTCTCTCTCCATTTTTTGTGGATTGTGGGGGGGGGGGGGGGGGGGGGGGGGGGGGGGGGGTGTGCAATGTCAAACTGTTGACATTGAAGTGAAGAAATGATGGAAAAAAATTAGGGGATTTGTTACAGATTTAGGGTTTTCGAAATTGGGGAAATATTGATTTGAGATTTTAGGATTTTGTTATTCTGATTTGAGTTTTAGGTTGAAATGGGTGGTGAAGGGCTTGTTTGGCAAAAAAAAAAAAACATGAAAAATGAGATAACGACTTCTAACTTTTCTTATCAGTCTTTAAAAGCATCCAAATCAGAATCAGTAGGGTGGGTGGATTTGCCCAAAATCAGGGTGAATTTAGTCTACCCCACAACACTTCAACAAGAAATCAGGGTGAATATCACTCCCTGCACATCAGTCCACCCCAATCCACCCCACAGCAGTTGAACAAGAAATTAGGATGAATATCACTCCCCGCAGTTCAGAACTGCGAGGCAAAATCAACACACAGGATCAACCTGCGTGTTCCCATCTCAAACGTTAAAAGTTGCGGCGCAGTTCTAAACTACACGTAAGAATGACCAATAAGATATTGCCACGCTTTTTTTTTTTTTTTTGTTAATTAGCCGAACAGTTCAAAACCGCGCGACAACTCCGTGCAAGTTTTAGGCATAACTTTGGTTCATTCGTTTCAAGTGTTGTTTCAAGTTTTAGGCATAACATACCCAAGGCATACCCAACCCTTACACCACAAGTTTTCCAACCCAACCCATTTCCTCCGTCATCGACGTCGTTAACCGCTTAAAAATGTCAGGAGAGTCTAGTTCGCGACCGAGGCATAATTTTTCCAAAACTACACGTAACGCAAACGCCGAAGTAAAACGAAGGGGGCAAGAATTGGTAACACATATGTGGGCGTTACAATTGACAGAGGACAACGATCCCTCCCCAACGCTCGAGAAGTTGAACCGAGTAGATATCCTCCCGGACGGCTGGGTCCATATTTTTGTTGGATCGGAGGAAATGCCGGTAAGTTTTGTGTAAATTTGAAGTGTTATTAACGTATATTGTCATGTGTTCGATGAAATGCCCGAATGAAAGCCTAGCGTGTTAATGCGTTTTTTTTCTCATAACCTAGATGAAATACAGTGCAAGGGATCATTGGATAAGGTACTGAAGTGGTACCAATGGATTGCACGGTACCCGATGTTGAAGAAGTTGGTCGATGATATGGGTTTTAAGGAGTTTTGCTCGATTAAGGTGGAAAACTCTGATAACCATCTCATTCATGCTCTCGTGAAACGGTGGTGGCCTTCCACCCATACCTTTCACTTCCCTTGCGGGGAACTGGGTTTCACATCGTTAGACTTTGTCATGCTAACGAGCTTAAAGTTTGGGCTAGGTCGCGAACTCCCGTACGACGAAAGGTACTCTAAGATAGAGGAAGCAAAAAAGATTTTCCGGGGATCACAAGCTCTGACATCAGGTACGGTAACATTACCCCTCGCCTATTTAAAAATGTGGAATGAGCCTTTGAATCCACGTCTCAACAATTACGACCTACAAATGGATATCATGTATGCGAGGGCATTTATTGCCTATATGATGGGTAATCTCTTCTTCTCAAATGCTAGCACATCTCTTCGGGTGGGTTATTTTGCAGCCTTGACAGACTACGATATTATTGGTGCGTCGAGTTTTAACTGGGGTACCCGATTATGGCGGCTTTATATCGGGGACTAGATGAAGTCTCAGTTCTGAAGGATGGGAAGGTGAAGAAATCGATCACCGGATTCTATGCGATGTTGGAGTTTTGGTTCTTTGAGTACTGTCTGTAGGGAGCTAACTCCATTCAGAGGGGGAGTTAGTTCTCGCAACGTAGAATCAATCTTCAGTCAGAGGATACAAGCATTTGGCCTAAAATAAGATCTATCTAAAGACAAATACTTGCGTAGAGACCCGAATATGACTCTCTACGACCTCTGGTAAGGATTTTTACGACAGATTATATTACTGAAGAGTAAATAACAGGGTTCGAGTACAGGGTGGTCGAAGGTAAAATGCAAGAGGTTGGAGATGATTTTTCTAACCCCTGTTTGGTTTCCCCTCTCCTCTATTTATAGAAACACAGAGAGCTGAGTCACCAAGTGTGGGTCAGGGTTAGATGATTACACTGTCAAAAAATCCTGGCGAGTTATGGGTGCCGGTCTTGTCGGTACTATTACTACAACATTTATCGGTGATGTCTCTAAACGGCGCGGTGGTTGGACCTGTCACTGTAGATGCACGAGCCAATCAGTACGTTGTCTTATCTGATGAGGTAGTTGTCTGTCTTATCTTTCTTTGACCGTATGTTAGTGAGGTCAAAGGGTTTCTGTTGTAGGATGTTAATCCGTTCTCAAAGCTTTGTCTAGTGGGCTGGCTGTATGTCTTGTCATACTTTGACCATATGTAGATATGGACGAAGGATGTCTTCTGCAATGTACTGATCTATCCCCGAAGCTTTGTCTGGTGGGCTGTTTGTCTGTCTTGTCATACTTCGACCATATGTAGATATGGTCGAGGGATGTCTGCTGCAATGTACTGATCTGTCCCCGAAGCTTTGTCTGGTGGGCTGTCTGTCTGTCTTGTCATACTTCGACCATATGTAGATATGGTCGAGGGATGTCTGTTACAATGTACTGACCTGTCCCCGAAGCTTTGTCTGGTGGGCTGGCTGTCTGTCTTATCATACTTCGACCATATGTAGATATGGTCGAGGGATGTCTGCTACAATGTACTGACCTCTCCCCGAAGCTTTGTCTGGTGGGTTGGCTGTTTGTCCCGTCATACTTCGTCCATATGTAGATATGATCGAGGGATGTTTGCTGCAATGTAGTAATCTGTCCCTGAAGCTTTGTCTGGTGGGCTGGCTGTCTGTCTTGTTATACTTTGACCATATGTAGATATGGTCGAGGGATGTCTGCTGCAATGTACTGACCTGTCCCCGAAGCTTTCTCTGGTGGGCTGGCTGGCTGTCTTGTCATACTTCGTCCATATGTAGATATGGTTGAGGGATGTCTGCTGCAATGTACTGATCTTTCCCCGAAGCTTTGTCTGGTGTCGAAAGTTCATCTCTTGGGGATCTCTGGGGAGCCTATTTTAGGGATTAAGTGGGCTTCGATACATTCGAGTAAGCTATGAAGTGTGCTTCGGCCGTCTGTCGAAGGCTACTAGTAGGCTACTACACTGTCGGGTTGGAATATATATAGTGAAGGTACAAAACTTTAACCATATTTATCCCCATATGGGTTCTTGTGGAGAAATGAAAGGGCTAGTATGGGGTCTAAAATCTATCATTCTTTTGCTGTGATTAGGGAAATGATAGAATGGAAGAACATAACCAACATAGATTGATAACCATGGCACATTCTGGATAATTATTTTGTTCAGAGGTAAGAGTTACTTCAGCGCTAAGCTTTCAGAGGGTTCCATTGGTGTCAGTCCTATACAGGCATGGTATGCTTTAGTATTTAGGAGATCGATGTATGTATCAGATGACCGGGCATGATAGTGTACCCTATTACCCCCTCGAGAGATTATGGAATTCCCAAGGTATGATCGAGAGTTATATCAGGGTCTGAAAGATGTGGACTTTTACGATGGTCGTAATTATCTTGTTTCAGACGTAGATTACATGACATATTGGCGTGCCGCTCATCTAAATCCCAAGATCGGTTACAATTTAGTAAAGAGGGTGGGTAATATTTGGATGGTCGGGCCTGATCTAGTGAGGCCCGATGTACACTTGTCACCTACGTCGAGTTTAGCTACGTCTTTATAGGTGCAAGACTATGGTGTTCATGCGACCAACAATCCATATGATATGGGATGGTTCATGGATATGGCAGGAATGACCGATCAACACAGATGGAAACCGATCCCGGTGATGCATGTACCACACCTGTGTCCACCTACGTAAAGTATAAATGAGTTGTGGCATCAATTTCAAGGAATACGGTATACGACATATAAAGACTCAAGCCAATACGTTAACCGCACGGCCGAGTTAGAGGGAGAGCTGAGGCGGGCTCAAGAGGTCTTCCAAGAGACGTCTGAGAGACTAGCAGAGATGTTCGTTTCATACCAGACAAAGTTGGTTGTGTAATGTACCTATGACGAGAGTCTCACACGTAGCAGACGCGCCCGCCAAACTAAGAGTGGTCGTCCCAGTTTGGCTACTTTTTATTTAGAATTTTAATTTATGTTTTGTTTAAACTACGTTGAGTATGCTTTATTTTGTTTAGAACTTTTATTTTCTATGTTAAAACTACGTTGAGTATGTTATGTTTTGTTTAGAACTTTGATATGTTATGTTAAACGTTAGCTTGTTTATGACCTCCTCTCTATACTTGGTTTAATTGGTAATAAAAAATTTAATATTGTTTGGGCAAACTTGTTGTGCAAGTTACTCAACGACCATATTAACGGTTAGTTTTTTTTGGAAACTTATTTTCCAAGTTACTCAACGGCTAGTTGATTTTTGGAAACTTGTTGTCCAAGTTACTCAACGGCCATATTAACGGTTAGTTTTTTTTCAACTATAAATATCATTCATCTTCTACGCTTTCCTCCCTTTTAATCTTCTATACTCTCTTCCCTCCTTACCTTACAAAAAAAACCACTATCTCATCCACATGCTCCCAATCTAATTCTCAAAACCACTCTCAATCCTCCAATACGACCCAACAAGAAAACATCTTTCCTCCTCAATTCGACGTATTTGATCCCTCGCAAATGCATAACACTTCCCAATATCGGAATCAGCATGTTCGCAAACTATTCTCGCCACTTGATAATCAATTTTAATCTCAAACCCATGGATATTATCCTCATTACCCAAACTAAGGATGTTACCTTCAATTTGATGGGTATACGGGCTCGTACCCTTAACTGGGGAATCCATATTATTCATCTCAAACCGGTTTCGCCGTTGGAATTTTGAGTACCACGCCGATGCAAGGCACCTGGGGTTTAAATGATTTAAATCTTAATACATCACCAGTTACATCTCCGGTTGTCTCTTCGGTCATCTCCAAGGAACTCAATCCAGTTCTTATGTAAAGTAATATATGCGGGAAGGCCAAGTCTAAAAGAAAAATTGTATCGACACCTATTGTAGTTGAGGATGAAGTTGATGACGACAAAGAAAGATATAAGAAATCCAAAAATTGGTCCTCCGATGACTTCGTGAATCTTTCGCGCGCATGGTCCCAAGTGTCTCAAAACCTCGCTGCTACGAACAACCAAAAAGCCGCTACATTTTGGTTCAAGGTGCATGATCAATACAACTCCTTCTATGTTAGCCAATCAATATGACAATTGAACAACGGTGTCAATTGTGCGTATAAGGGGAAGCTCAATAAGGAATGTTTGATTTTTAGAGGCATCATTCAAGACCTTGAGAGCCGATATTTTACCGGTATTGGAACGGCTGACTTCATAAGTATTTCATTTATTTTTCTCATTTCGTTAATGTTTAATGGTTGATTATACTCTAAAGAATTTTCTAGCTTGATTTCTAGGAACGTATGGTATACGATACATTCATACAACTACAACACAAACCATTTACACTTGGGGAAGCGTACAAAGTTTTGGAAACATACCTAAAATGGTCACAAATTCATCACATCGGGCAACCAGGCCGCAAGGTCGCTAGGATGTCAAATTTTAACGATAGCCCGGGTAACTCCGCCAATACCGATCCTGAAACACCTACATCTGGCACTTCAAATATCATAATTCCAGATGATTCTATCGACATGGATACACCACTATATTCTTCTGGGGATGTACGACCGAACAGTCAAAAAAATATAAGGCCAAAGAAGCGGCAAAGTCAAGTATAGGATATTGGGGAAAGAAGATGTTTAAGATAATGACCAACATGATGAAGGCATGGAATGAGAGAGACGAGCAGAGGAAAGAGGAAAAGGAAGCTAGAGCTAGAGCATGAGAGGAACAAAAGTTGGCTAGAGAGGCTGAGATTCAAATAAGATGTGAATCGGAGCTAACTAAAAAAAATGCATCGAAGATGCGCATATGGTTAAGGTGATGACAATGGACCCAAGTAGCCTACTACTCTCACTAAGGCATTGGATGAAGAAGCAAATTAAAGAATATTTGAAGAAGTTGAAGGAACAGTGTCTAAGTGATGACGACGTTTCTAGTGATTAAGATTGATGTAATCCTTAACGTTAATAGTAGTTCTTAAGTTCTATACAATTTCATTATTTTAATAAAATTGTTATTAATCGTACGTAATTCTTAAAATATACTTCAATCAAGTAGAGAAAATACATTACAACTTCAACATCAAACTTGGAAACAAAATACATTACTTTAGAAAATAAAAAAATAATGATAAAGACTACATTACTTTGCCCCTTTTCGATTCCAGAAATGCGCGAAAAGTTCATCTCGTAATTGGAAATGAGCATATTTATTTCTAATTTTATGAACCTTCTGAATGTACTCTGCCATAATGTTGATCGCGTGTCTTGGATTTAAGTCCTCCTTCCAATTATTCACGGATGTTCTAAACTCAGGATCAATGTCCATTTGCCGGACGTAAGTATGACGTTCATCTTCGGCGATCATATTGTGCAGGATTATACATGCGCACATAACATTTCCTAGATCACTAGGTTTCCAAAATTACGTACAGTATGCCAATATTTGAAACCTAACTTGTAATACCCTAAAAGCACGCTTTACGTCTTTCTGACATGCTTCTTGCATCTTCAAAAAATATTTTTCGGCATCATTGGATGGATTTCTTATGGTTTGAACAAGTGTTTGCCATTTTGGATAAACTCCATCCACTAAGTAATACCCCATAGTATGCGGTACCGTGTATATATTATAATTGCATGGCAGTGCAACTCCATTAGACAAGTTGTTGAAAAGCCACCATTGATACAAGACGTTCATTTCATTATTAGAACCGGGCACCCCAAAGAATACGTGCCATATCCAAAGATCTTGCGATGCAACCACTTCTAAAATTACCATCGAGATTTTTTTATACCCGGTATATTGTCCTGCCCACCTGGTAGGACAATTCTTTCATTTCTAATGCATACAATCTAAACTACCTAACATCCCCAGGAAGCCTCGCGAACCATTCACTTCTAACAAGTGTAATGTATCATTTTCATTGGGAGATCTAAGGTATTGAGCTTTGAATTGTGTAATAATTGTTTTACAAAATACTCATAGATTCCCCAATGTGAAGTGCACACGTTATCTTTTGGTGCGAGGATAAGCCCATCGTCTTAGCGACATTATCTTTTTAAATAAAATAGGGCTTCGAAGAAAGTATTTGATCATAAATACGTAGATACACACCTTCGCTCATACGGAATCGACGACGAAATGAGATACCATTGAATCTTGGGTTGTCACCAAGTAATCCCGATTAAGGTTAAACTCCCCCAATTTATGATCACGACCTTTCCTCTTAGCAATCCTTCCCATTTTACTACCTCCCCGCTCCGTGATGATGTCACCTGTTACTCATTTTCTTCTGCTTCTCCCATCTCAATCATAATCTTGATATACTCGTGCATCATCTCAATTTGATGTTGGAAGAGCTCTTCGCTTCTGGATGATTATAAAGATGATGACTCCAAAGATGAGAGTGATGGGTCAGACATGAGTAAGTCTGCCAGGATTTTGTCAGACATAATTCGACGAAATTAATAACAATAGAATAAAGTTGAGTTTTCAGATTTAGGCTGAATGAGTTAATTGTAGAAGAGTAAGAGAGTAGAAGATGAATAGGTTTTATAGATGAAAAAAACTAGTTGTTTATAGCCGTTGAACATCTTGTTGAAAAAGTTTGATCAGGGAAAAACCAAGTTAGTTTGGAGGGGAACCAATATTTATTTCATGCCTTTAGACTTGTAGACTCTTGTCACGCAGTTTTGAACTACGCGACAAGAACTAGCCGTTTGAAATAGCTTAAATCTAAGCCGTCCACGTGTCTTTATCTCAAACGTTGCATATACGCGTAGTTCAGAACTACGCGGCAAGAGGACCTATTAAAGCTTGACAAGTGTCATCATCTCATTGGCCTACTCCCTACGTGCAGTTCTAAACTGAACAACATCAATCCACCAAAAATCTACCCAGAGGGTGGAGAATCTACCCTCAAGGTAGATATTGGGTGGACACATGGCAAATTAACCTAGCTGTTGTAGGGTGGATTTGGGGTTTAGAGGGTGGATTGAGAAATCTACCTCGCCACATCACAATTCACCTAGATGTTGTAGGTGCTCTAACAAGTGTGTATGTGTTCACGTACATGTTGCTCACCCTCGTTAAAACAAATACCATGTTGTTTGGCAGTTCTCAAACACAATGAAGACCACAGTAGACCTTTCCTAGAACGAGAGGACACATCTCTAAAGTACCAGTTATTATGCCATGGTCAACAATAGATATGCAAGTGCGGAACTGATAATTGTTGAAAGCATGTAAGTAGTCTGCCCACAACCAACCCAAGATGAGTGTTCTACTATTTCGACCTCTCTAGAGCACAATACAGATAATGACAAATTCTTTGCTGGACTAGAGTTGTGTCTAGTAGAAGTGTTGTAATGTATCTAATTGCAGCTTCGTAACTAACCATTACACTTAAACCTTGTTCCTATATCACCTGATCAAATAGGTAAGGTATTTACCATCTATTTTCATCGTATTTTGACCTACCCAAGGAAGGTACAGGTTATAGTAGTCTGATCTCTTCCCAGGATACAACAAGCAGTGATCGGTGATCGATATAGTAGTCTCAGTACCGGTAGACTACATACAATTGAAGTATGCACCTCAACAAAACTAAGTAGTAAAATGGTAGAGATGGAGTTCACACAAGGAGAAAGAGAGAGAGATGAACTATGCCAGTTCTGTGTTTTAAAGTGATTACGAAAGAGGTATTTATATACTTTCATTTAGCACGTCTCTCCAATCTTTACTCCAGCGTGCATGAGCTTTAAACTCAGTCGTGAGTACGTTAAACCAAGTCAAAGCCCAAACCCAAATAAATGAATAAATACTTTTCAACAAACAAGATTATGGTGAGCCTAGCCCAAGCCCAAAGGACCTCCAGGGCCAGAAGAGCCAATTGCACGAACCCGAGCCCGAGCTAGCCCGGGCTGCCCGAGAGAGGTTCAAGTGTGTTAAGGCTATAAAAACCTCTTACACACTCACACGCATATACACTCTCTCTTAGTCACATGTTACAATCATATCATGTGAGTACTACCTTATATTTTTAGTTCCACTATAGTTTACAAATAATATGGGACTAAACTCTTAGGCTATATTTGGGTTACAAGAGTCGCATGGCTTTCATATTCAAAAGAGGTGAATTAAAAAGGAGTTCTATGAAAATGACCAAGTGGTCAAGGGATCAAACCCACATGAAGCTTTGAAAAATCCAACAATCACCCACTTTTAAAAACTTTTCGGAAGGAAAAAGGAAACAAGAGAACGGTTTCAATATATAGAGATGCACTTAAGTGAAGGTGTCCTTAGACTTGAACCTTTACGTAGTGGACAATTTCCAACATATAAGAATAATAAGTGATCAAAGTCTTGAACTCATTATTCATTTTTATATAGTGAAGAAAGCCACATACAACCCTGCCAAGTACAAGTTTTAAATGCCAACAAATTTTGGCCATGTGCTTAATCCTAGTATAGGTGAAGGCTTTAGAGAATTTACCCTAATTCTCATAGGAAGTGGCCAAACTTTCACAATTGCCTTGGTGAGTCTATGAAGAGTGTTCTTGTAACTAGACACCCCACTCAAAGAATGAGATATAGAACCCATTAAGATTTTAAGAAATCCAACCTTATAATCGCTTCAAGATATCATGCACATATATATATATATATATATATGTACAACGAGATAAACTCTGGAGTGACAAGATCCTTAGTTGCATAATTCTATATCACAATGATTTATTTTTCCCATTGAACATGTAAGAGCCTAATTTCATATTTCAAACTTAGTATCTCACTCCAAATACGATCAGAACACTAGTAATCACTAACACATAAAATTTAGTGTGGAAACCTCTGAATAGATAAAAACTACGACCTCTCTTGAGGATTTAGAAATAATGATCTTATTGAGAGAGACTAGCTATTTCAACGAATGCTCTAGATGTTTTGGTATAGAGTTTTTAGGTAGAAAATCATCTCCCTCGTCTATAAATCTCTGGTCTTATTTATAGGTCTTATATTGTTACCATTTTGCGACCATTATTTCCCTTAATGACAAACGTTATAACAAAGTTTTGATGGATCTTTATAATGGTACTGCAACGTTATGACTCTTTTGTCTCGTAACAGTTTCATTAAATAACGTCGCGTAGCTTATGAGTTCGAGCTGTTTACACAGAGGTCGAAATCTTATTCCTATGAGACGAGAGTGGGAATAAGCCCTTACAACCACCCCCTCTCAACCAAGAGCACGAGCGATGTTGGTTGAGAAGTTTCATTAGTGCTGCATTAAATATGTTAGGATCATTCCCAACGTTAATTCTTGAAAAAAAAATTTACTGAACTAACCTTTCATATTTCCAAAATGCAATGATGATACACCTGTTGATTATTGGGATTTGTAACTTAAATCTTTGAGGCTATAACTATCCTGTTCTTGGAGGAAATGTTTATCTCATTCTTTTTACATCATGGTGAAGACCAGGTCTCAGACTCGCAGTGAAGAATATGCTAGGCGTGTAGAGGCCAAGTTTAAAGAACTTAAAGCATGATATTTTGGTCAACAATCTTTATCAGATCATGCTCCCATACCTATGGAGTCAACGTACCAGAGGATGAGCGAGTTAGAGGCAAAAGTTGCTGAAGACGACTTCGTCTGGCTCTGTCAATATCATTACGTTCTGCTGGCGGAAGTGCAGCGTAAGGATAGTCTATGTTCTTTGGCCGAAGAGATAGTTGACAACGAAGATTGTCCCTATATGGGGGATGATAGTGAGAGCAGTAGGTTTTGTTGGTAACCAACTTTATTTGTAACCTCGTTTTGATGAAATAAAATTACATTGTCCTTTTCTTACTTTTTGACTTTCTTTCTGTATGTACTGGTATGAATCGGAGAAAACCAACTTGAACTGTATTATGTAAGTACTTGAGAAGGTTTTTTCGAACTGTTATGTACGAACTGTGCAGCGGTACAATGATCTATTATTTTGGAATCGGTAGTAGCATTTAAGACGGTAGAATCATTTCCAACATTCATTCTCAAATATCCGAAACTGACTTGACCAGTTTGTTAGACTTTCAATGCACATTGATTGCATCATTTATGACTGTTGAGATTTGTAACCCAAGCTTGGAAGGCTATAAATATTATATTCTTGAGAGGAGTTATTAACTTATTTTCACTGTATCATGGTGAAAACCAGATCTCATATTCGTCATGAGGATTTTGTAAGACTTGTGGATGCCTACGAGGTATTAAAAATGTGATATTTTGGTCAGCAGTCTCTATCAGACCATACGCCCATACTTGTTGAGCCGACATATGAGGGGATGAGGGAGTTGGAGGTTAAGGGTACTGAATTGGATTTCTTCTGGCTCTATCAGTATCACTATATTCTATTGACAGAAGTGAAGTGTAGGAATAGTCTGAGGATTCTGGCCTATGAGACGGCTGAAGATGCTTTTGCAGCTAGGGGCGACTGTGTAGGCTGTTCTGGTAGATGTATTAGTTGTAACTAGGCTTTTTTGAAGAACAACTTAATTTATAACCTTTATTTCATGAAATAAATTCACCCTTCCCTTTTTGATGATAACGATGGGCTGGTATACGCGCGTGTGAGGATTGGGAAAAAAGATATTTTGTTTCCAACAGTTTATTTCTCAAAATATATGTTCCCCAAAAGATCTCTTCCTTAAGATATATGGGTGGTTTGAGAAAAAGATTCTCTTGTGGGCTATATAAGTGACTTGATCTTTGGGTACTCTCCATCTTATTCTTCTATAGACCAAAATTTGAAACTTGTGATGGTGAGGACACGCTCTCAACGTGTGCAGAATGTTGTGGAAGGTAGGTTAGCCATTGAGGTGGCCGAACTACTTGAGCGGTATTTTCATTTGCTGCCATATGACGCCACGCCATTCTGTTGGAGTGGCTGAATGATGAAGAGAGGCGCGCAAAACTATATTGTTTTTTTATGGGATGTATTTTGAACTTTTATCCTTGATGGGGCAGTTTAAGATACTGTTGTTCGAGAGATCGCATTGGACAAACTTGCCGAAGAGGACGATAGAGCAGCAGGGGGGGAGATAATATCGTCTGGGGAACTAAACCACCCAGGCTGCTTTAAATGTAAGCTCAAATTCTTCCAGATCAAAATGAATAAATAATCTTTTTGCAAAATTCTTTGTTTTGTTAACTATTTGGTTGTGATCAGTATGTAGTTAATCTTCGTACTGAATGGTTGAACTGACACGTGTGTTACACCGCTTAAGGAGGCAGTTATGACGGATGATAGTTGTGTTTGATGTTAACAATTATCTTGACTATTTCAAAATTTGAAATTATCTGTTATTCATAGCGAGGGATGGTATAGTACGAACTGTTGAAGGAAAGAAAAGTGATTTCTCGTGCAGGCTCTCTTGGGAAAGAGGATAAGATTTCTTTAATGGTTGATGTGAGAAATAGTCATGATAACAGAATTCGCTACATAAGGAGTAATGATAAAATGGTACGGTAAAAGGACGTATCTGTGAAGGAAGTGGGAGTAGCCGACACGTGTCTAAGGGAGTCGTCATTTCAAAAACCAAAGGAGAGTATTAAAAATCGTCTCTCTCTTTCCTTCATAAATTATTTACAATTTTAGAGAGAGAAAAGAGTATTGAGAATAGTGCACCGAGAGAGAGTAAACGTTTGAGTTCTAAAAATTGCCCTCCGTTGTTAATGAAAGCTTCATTTGGTGTTACTCCTGTGTTGGTAAAACAATGTAAGCGAGGAATCTCTTCAAATTAAGGGTGTTGGTAGAGCAGTAGATTGTGGATCTTCAAGTACAGGTGAGTAGGATTTCATGAATCTTTTTGTTTTGATGTTGTGAATATGATTTTGAAGGAGTAGATTTGTTATGTATATTAGAATGTGAGGGGGATTTGGGAGATTTATTGTTTCCTAAATTGTAGAGGGAGATAAAATGACCCTCTAATGTTGATATTTGTTGAGTGAATCGATATAAATTTGGGGAGCATGAAATCTCAATTTCTCTGAGTTTGTGGTAGTTGGTTTTTTTGAACTGCTTCTGGTAGAAGGGGAAAGTCTGAGTACTTTTGGGAAAGTTTAATAATGAGAAGAAAAAAATTATTATAGGGTTTGTTTGGGTAATAAGAAGACAAAAGAAAATGTGGGTGGGGTTTTTGTTATCTGTTTGTAGATTATTATGTAATCTGTAAAAATAAATCATAGCGCTAGACTGAATAAGCGCCAATTTTCTTTTGATTTGTAGGTCGAAAATGCGAACTAAAAATTTAAGTCCTAGAAATAAATTTGTAGTGTCATCCAACTCGGAAGAGACATCGTCATCGAGTAGAGAGGACGATTGTAAAGGTATGAAGGGGGTTGTAGATAGTAGGGAAGTAGCAATGGGGGTAATAGAGAGTGTGCCCACCCAAATTGAGGACGTAGTAATGGAATAGGCCGAGATGGAGGAGGATGAGGTGGAATATTTTATATACCCGGAGGGGGTAGACGTAAGAAAAGAATTCTTGAGGTATAAAAAGAAATTATCAGGAAGGTGGGGGGAATATGTGAAGGAGGATGAGTTATGGTTTATAACGTTTTTTTCCAGTTCGGGGGGACAAGATGTATTACCAAGCCCTTAGTCTCGATCTGTTGAAGTTGGAGAGGGGAATTTAGGACGATGTGGAAATATCGTACTTTAATGAATCTGTAGAGGTAGGTCTGAATGATAGGTTCTTATGTTATCTGAATCAGTTGGTATATGGTCTTAGGGTACTACTGGCTCATTTCCAGAAGGGGATTATGAATATATTATATTGCTGCCCAGCGCAGCTAAATGGGAATGTGTATGAAATTATGAGGATTTGTGAGGCATTAAATGAATTGTGGATAGTAAGTGGTACTGCAAGGCAACTCGGTGTTGCAAATGTGATGAAGTTTTACAAAATGAAGTATCAAAAGGCTAGCAGGAGTTGTTATCTATATAGTGAATCTTTGAGGCTGAATTTTTTTTACTTCGATTCTACTGATTGACCATGGAATGACCATCTTTTACTGGTTAGGGGCAACTATATATAGGTCCCAGATTAACCAGCGCTCGAGCTGGAATTTAATTTTTTTAATCTGAGTAAGTGTTTTATGCTATCTTTGAGTAAATGTTTGATTGGCTGCAAGCTTCTAATCAATTATGTGTACTCTGTGTTACAGGTCCCATAGTAGTTGCTACTCCTAATCAGTCGAGATTGTTTGATCGTGTAGCATAGGAACATAAAGACCTAAAACAGGTGCTTGGGGATCTTAATATCCGAAGAGACAAGAGAGTAAATTCTGAGAGTTCTAAAGTTCAGCGAGCTAGTCAAAGATGAGTTATGGCAGGTCGAGAATAGTCTTTGAATGACAAGAGTTCACCGGTGAATCTTGTGAAAGAGGACCTTCCTCCCATTCTTGACCTTACTGGTATTCCTCCTCCGAAAAGCTCAAGCGGCATTCGGAAGTTTCAGAGGTTGAGAAATGCACACCAGGAGCTTTCTCAATCTTCTACCGAGCTTCCAAAAGGTGGTAATCTGTTGGTGCAAGAAGTTGCTGATGATAAAGATTCAAAGAAATAAAAGGCTGGTGAGGTGATCTCTTATGAGAAGGGGAAGAATGTGCCTCCAAAATAGAACTACTACGAGCTCAAAGGTAATGATCGAACTTGTTCTGATGCACTGGCCAAGCTAAGGTCGATAGAGAATCGTTGCTTCATTCTTGTTGAGGACGATTTCGAGAAGCTCTAAGGGTTATTCCAAGAGCATGTGGCACAGGTAACTATTTGTATGCTTTTAGGTTGCTTGTGGATAATACTATTTTTGATTTGACTTGTGTTTTTGGCAGCTGTCTATGCTCGTGAAGGGGTCGTCAAAGTTTTTGTTGAAAAGAAACAATGAACATTTGGAGCTCACCCAAAAGGTCGAGACACAAATGGAAGAAAATGTGAAGTTAAAGAAGCAGCTGAGTGAGCTGATTGCTTAGGCCGAGAGAAAAAAAAAAGTTAGCGGTAGAAGCTGCAAGAGCTACAGAAACAGATGGTCGATCGTCAACAAACTATGGAGAAGGCCATGGAGACGGTAAAGGTTGGAAGGGACAACCTTATCCAGTCATACCATTATTTTGGTTTAACAAAGGATGATATTAAGCTCAACTTGGCATGCTAGTACGAAGACATAAGCTTCCCTTTGGAATTGGAGGAACAGGTCAAGGTAGAGCGGCCAGGAGAGAATGTTGTGGCTGACAGTGTGGTGAATGTGTCTCCTCCCCTTAATACTGAGTCGACTCGAGATGCTGCTGGTGGAGGGAAGTTACCACAAGAGGTAAATTTTTTGACCAAAAGTAGCTAGTTGTGTTCTGTGGTTCGTATGTTACCGCAAGAGGTAGAGCTTTCCTATTTTTGATGAAACTGTAACTAGTTTATTAGTGAAACTGCAAGTTATGATTGACACCAAGAATTTGTTATGAGATTTTAAATGTTTGTTGATAATAGAAATTTTGTAATCTGTGTGGGAGGTAGAGCTAGGGATGGCAATGGGGTGGATTTGGGGCGGGGGAGCCAATACCATCCCCATCCCCGCTTAGGTTCCCACCTCCCATCCCCGCCCTCATCCCCATTTAAATTAAGCAGGGATCCCCGAATCTGCCCCACATTGATAAGCTCAATACCAGACCCGCCCCATCCCTGCCCCATTTAACTAATTAAAAAAACCAATATACATAACACAATTGAGTCAAGCTTAATTAAGTTCATCATATTGAGTTCATCTTCTTACCTGTAATAAATTTCATCATATGATTCATATCTTCTTTAGGGAAGCCATCAAACAAAGCTTTCCATAGTAAGGACATATTGTATATCTAAACTAAGACATTTAGTAAGTCCAAAGCTTTACATAGTAAGGACCAAAACAATAAATAGATTACAGTAAGACTAAAAACATCCATAGTTCTACCACCTCCACATGTTTAGCAATAAAACTATGCTTCCTCTTAATTTGAAAGTCAACAAATTATAAATACACCACACACACACAAAAACCCGATAAACGGCGGCTCCTCATTTCATCGGCCAATCATCTCCGCTCTCCCCCCCCCCCCCCCCCCCCCCCCACCTTCCTTCTCTTTATAAAACCAGTTTCTCAAGGGAAGAAGAAAGTGTTTTTGCCGAAACAGAGGAAACAAATCGACCCCATTGTGGTTGCGATTGATAAAACCCAAACTCAGGAACGTAGAAGAGAAAGGGGTCTCCTTCGAGATCAGGGGGCAAAGAGAGACTCGCTCTGTTTCCCCATTAAGAGACTCTGAGTTCATTTACCCAAAGAAGTAATACCAACAACATCAATCAACAAAACCCACCTCTTCTTTGAATGAATCATCAGACGGAACCCAGTGTTTATCCTTTATCACACAAATCAGAAAAGAGAAAGAGATAGAGAGACCGACCTGGAATCAATTGATTCGATCAATTAATTTGAAGCCCCAAATGAAAATTCCACAATTGAGAAGAATTTGAGAATTAGTTTATAGTAAATGGGGTTTATGTTGTAACTGATTTCATGTGTTTGAGATTTGATTTGATTTGATTTGTTGTCTGAGACAAAGAATTTGAGATTTGATAAATTTCCCAGAATATAGAAGAGGAGAGGAGAGGGTTTGAGAGTTTGAGATATCAGATTAGACTACTAAGATATAAATTGTATAGGGTTTTAAGTCCCAAGGGTATAATAGTAAAATCATTACTTGTTAGTAAATGGGGCGGATGCAGGGCGGATAACAGATTTTTTCTTAGCAGTCCCAAATCTGCCCCGATCCCCGACGGATTTTGGGCAGCTTATACCATCCCCATACCCAGTAAGCTCATACCAAATCTGCTTCATTCGGGGCGGGGTGGGGCAAATTACCATCCCTAGGTAGAGCATTTGAGGGTAACTATTGCTGTTATGGAGAAAGTGTTGAGTAGAGTTAAGGACTCCGTGACTCGTACTCAACATGTATTAAATAAACCCAAATATGAAAGGAGGCATTTTAAATTTATATCAGAGATGAACTTTAGTGAATTATAGGCTCTCCATGGTAGATATGCTAAAATAAAAATAGAGAGGGATGAGGTAAGAGAAAAGAAGATGAGAGGTTTGGGTTATTAAGAAAAACTATAGCAGAGGTTCATTTTGCTGATAAGGGTGATAAAGCCAGGTGTTAAAGAGCATTGATATCTCTGACACTATACTTTGAGGTCGAAGTCGATAGTGAACGAGGGCTAAAAGAAGCTTATATATATATTTTTCAAAAGAGAGGGGTGTAATACCAGATCCAGTTTGAGTTTAATTTTTGGCGCAAGAAGCACAAAATCGTCATAGTGTAGAGGCAAGAAGATGTTCAACTCGAGCTGGGGTATCTATTATATGGGGTAGTGTAGGTATATTACTCGATGCTTGTAGCTTTGTGTAGGGTCGGAGGGTGATGAGAATTTTATTTTTGAATACTAATAAAGAGCAGAGAGGGATACAAACTAACTTAGAGCGTAAACTGAATAAATCGCAAGAAGCATTGAAGTTGCGTACCGAACAAAACATACGACTTGTAGCCCATGTTACATAGGAGATAGCTTTGAGAAAGACAATGGAAAAGGAACGATAGGCTTTAAAAGTGACACTGAAGGAAAATCGCCACTGTTTATACGATGTGCACAAGGAGTTGAGGAGGTTTTTACATCTAGGGCAAGCTCAAGTTGACGCTCAAACTGCCCAAGAGTGTTATATAGAATTAGTTATTAGTTTTTATGGTGGTGAACTGGATAGAGTGGAGAACGAGTTCAAAAAATACATCACGGATTGTGGAAAAGATTTTGATGTAGAAAATGTAAGGGATGTGAATCAATTATCTATGACAGATGAACATGGTAAAGGGTTTGGAAAACAATCCCCTGAACCTATACTAAACTGGTCAGAGGATGAGGATGAGGAAGTCGAAGACCTAGTTCCACGTTCTCAACAAACACGACGGCAAAAAGATATTGTGAAATTATGTGCGGCGGTCGATCAACAGGCAAGTAGCTTGTAGGGAGGAAGGAAGAATGCGCATTCTCGTAGTTTGAAGAGAAAACAATTTCCTATGTTTTCAGTTTGTCTATTTTGCTTTTATAAAATGTGTGGTGACCTGTATAATAGATTGAAGTATATAAAAATGCATAGTAGATGTGATTGATTGTATTTATTAGAAAAATGTCCAGTAGAAATGTAAGTCATTCAAACACAAGTATTTCATTAATGTAAAAGTGACGTACAAAAAATGTGAAAATAGATTTTAAATAATAGATTGTAAGACATCTTTATCTGCGATATATCTTCAACCTCCTTGTATTCCAAGGGTTAGGAATACAAATTTTGTCCTTTGTGATTAGGTCGTAAGAACCTAGGTTGCTTTTGCCGATGACGATGAAAGGTCATTCCCAATTTTCTACGAGTTTCCTGGCATTCAATTTTTTTCTGTGCTTTGGTACTTCTCGTAGTACGAGGTCTTGAATATCGAACTCTCTATGCGAAACTCGTTTGTTGTAAGACCCCGCTAACGCCTGATGATATCTCCCAAAATTTATAATTGTGCAATCTCTTGTTTCTTCGATCTAGTTCATATTACATGCTAACTGGAATTCATTTTGCTTGTCTGTCATATCATGGTTACGTAGAAGGTGATGATATTGCGTTGGAATGACTGCTTCTATTCTGCAGGCTAGCAAAAAAGGTGTACACCCCGTGGATACCTGTGGTATCGTTCGATATGCCCATAGTACATGTGGTAACTCTTGGACCATATTCTCCTTTTTATCTGCCAAATGTTTTTTTATCCCGTCGACTATGGTGCGGTTGGTTATTTTGGCCTGACCATTTCCTTGTGGGTAGTACGGATTTGAAGGGGAGTGAATGATGTTATGCTTATTAAGAAACTTGACCACTTTTGCACCCACGAACTGAGATCCATTATCAATTCTGAGGAAGTAAGGGCAACCGAACCTTATGATGATGTTTTCCTATATGAATTTGATGACTTCGTCTTCCCATGTTCGACACAAAGGGATTGCTTCTACCAATTTGGTGAAGTAGTCAGTGGCCACCAAGAGGTATCTCCATTTACCAGGTGTGTTTAGGAATTTTCTAACGAGATCGAGGGCCCATCTTTTGAATGGCCAATATACTTTACTAGAATGAAGTTACAAGGCTTGAGCTCAAATTTTGGGTCATTGACATGCATCGCATTTGCTCGCATATTCGATAACTTGTGCTCATATTTTGGGATAGAAGACTCCCTTAATAAAGCCCGATTTGCCAAAAAAATTCCTACCTCATATGACCCACAAGTCCCTTCATGTAGGTCGTATAGAAAACAATGGCTTCTTTGTCAGACAAACATTTGAGATAAGGTTCTGCAACTAATTTTTTGTAAAGGAAGTTGTATGACAGTTTACCATTTAGCGTTGTCTATCAGTCATCTTCATTCGTTGAGATCGTTGGGGAGTACACCAGAAAACTTGTTATCTAGTCAAATATACGTGAGAAAAGGTCATCTTCAATCATCATCTGCTTCATCACCGCCCCCAGTATTAATGGCCTTCGATTGAATGATGTTAATGTTGGGGGTAGATACTATTTCAATCTGTAGATATCAGGCTTCGATTCCGAGGACTCCGGCAAGGTAAGTAAGGGATCCAGGTGTCTATTTTTTCCTCGAGGTAAGTACTCGATTGTTGCCTTTTTGAATCTGTTAATCCTGTCGGCCACTACTACTGAGTAGTTCACTATTCTGCCATTTTTCTAATATTTCTCCGTATAATGGTCCATGATCAATAATGAGTCTATGTAGATAGAGAGTTTGGCCACTCCAAGTTCCAATGCCATGCCCATCCCATGTATTAGTGCTTCATAATCAGCTTCATTGTGGGTGGCCTCAAAATTGAGTCAGATTGATTTCTTAATTCAATCATTAGAGGGTGTGATAAGAATGATACCGATCCCTGAGCCTGTCGAACCCTTAGATCCATCGGTTAAAAATTGTCATCCTTTTTTTGATATCCAATCCAATTTCTCCTCAAATTGTTCTTCCACTCGATGTTTTCTTCTTCCTAATTAGGGTCGTCAACTGGAAAATCAGCTAAGAAATCTGCGACTCCTTGACCCTTTTTAGAATGTCTCGGTTCAAAACAAATATCGTGCTCTCCCAAACTAACCGACCATTGTTGTACTCGTCGGGATTTTTCATTTTTTGATAAGACCTCCCGTAAGTGGTAATTTGTTATTACACGAATCGAATGAGTTTAAAAGTATTGCTTTAGTTTCTGGGAAGTATACATGAGGGTTAGGAGTAATTTCTCGATCTTAGTGTATCGTGTCTCTGTTGGGGTAAGAGTCTTGCTGATGAAATAAACCAGTATTTCTGTTTTGTCAATAAGCTGAATAAGAACCGAACTTAGTGAGTTTTCTGTAACTGCAAGGTATATTGTAAGCTCTTCATCTTCTGTGGGGGTACTCACTATTGGCGGCTTTCCTAGGTAACATTTTAGTTCTTAAAATGCTGCTTCAGATTCTGTGCTCCACTCGATCTCAAGGTCTTTTTTACTTTTCCCTTTCATCATTCCATCCCGAAGTAGGTCAAATAACCACCTACAGCAGTCTGAGGATTTTGACACAAATTTATTTATTGTTGCTATTTTTCTAGCTAACTTAATTTTGTACATCTTTCTTTGTCTTTGGTGAAGACATTGATAACAGGGAGCGAATACGATCTGGGTCAGCTTCAATTCTTTTCTTACTAATCAAATATCCCTAGAATTTTCCAGATTAAACTCCACACTGGTATTTATCAGGGTTCAGCTTCAGTTTATATGATCGAAGAATTTCGAATGTCGTGTGAAGATCTGCGAGATGATTTTCCCTTCCTAGACTTTTACACGGCATGTCATCAATGTAGACTTCTATTATTTTCTCGAGAAGATCCTTGAACATTTGGGTCATCAATCTTTGATAAGTGGCTCCTTCATTCTTGAGTCTGAAAGGCATGACTTTATAGCAGTATAACCCATGCTCTATGGTGAAAGCTATTTTGTCTTGATCCTCGGGTAAAAGTGGTATTTGATTATATCCTGATGCAGCGTCCATCATGGACAAGAGCCCGTATCCAGCGGTTGAATCGAGCATATGGTTTATTATAGGAAGGGGAAAACTATCTTTCAAAGTATATTTATTTAGGTATGTAAAATCTACACACACTCTAATCTTATCATTTTTCTTTAGAACTGCCACAATATTTAAGATCTAGTCAAGATAATCGGCCTTTCGGATAAAACCAACCTTGATAAGTTTGTCGATTTCCCTGTCGACTTCCCCCCACCTAAGTCGGGGTGCTAGTATTATCTATTTTTGTTTGGCAGCCCTGACCTTGTCCCTCAAACAAAGTTTGCAACAAACCAAAGAGGAGTCGACACTTGGCATCTCATGAAATGTACATGCGAACACATCACTATTTTCTTTTAGGAATTAGACAAGAGCATTTCGTTCTGTGGTGGGAAGAAGAGTCCCGACTGATTTCTTGTCCCCACTGATCTCGACGTATTCTACGATTTCCGTACTTAGTGTTTGGTCTTCTGCGGGCACAGTGTTTTGTAATTGCTTTGCGGTAAATTCTTTTGAAGGTTCTGCCGTGATAGCAACTGTATTCTCGCAAGCTTGAGCTAGCTTCTAGCTACCTTTGATCTCATATATTCTACCATTCCAATGAAACTGGAATATTAAGTGATAAGTTGATGGAATTGCCCGCATATTTTGTAGCCAACATCGTCCCATGATTCCTAAATAACGTGATTTTGCGTTTATAACATAAAATGTTATATCGATAGTTGTTGGTCCTGCTATAATGGGAAGCACAATCTTTTCTACTCGTTCATCCTTAGATCCATTGAAATTGTTAATGTCGATATCGCTAGCTTCGACTTTATCTGTTAGGCCCATCTAGTCAATTGTGTTTTAAAATAGTAACTCAATACTGTTCCCATTATCTACCATCATTGTGTGTAAGACAACATTTCTCATTTTTAACATGACAACAAGCGCGTCATGATGAAGGAATCTGACGTGGCTGGTATCGCAATCTTTAAACGAGATCCCCGCTCTCCTATTACTGGATTCTGGAAGTAATCGAGCCTCCTTGTCGATCATGGATAGGTCGTGGCATTGGAGGAGGCAACGACTTTTGAACTTGACTGATATGTTGATTTTGTGTGTCTCGATAAAATGGTTGAGGCGAATATGATATAAATGTTTTTCCTCCGTTCCTCCTGTGATCTAGACGACTTCAGTAGTAAGTCTGTAACTTCCATTTTTGTAACTTTCCAGGTCAACGATGTACTCATGCAGTCTACAGTCCTTAAGTATACTTTAGGAGTCTCTCGATGGGATACATAGGCTGGGCGTCTCTGAAGAACTTGTATTTCTGAAGCGTAGGGTACATGTCGGCCAGTATAGCAGTTAACTTTGGAAGATATGGTTTTGGAAGGTCACTACCTTTCCGAGTTCGATCTCTATTTGATTTAACTCGTTTTCTGTCCCCTCCGGTATCTGTTGTTCGTTCAAATTCCTGATTTGTAGTTTGTCTTTTTGTTTTATGGATTAATTTATGTGGTTTCTGTCGCTCAAACAACATCTTTTCAAGGTATATGTAATTCTTGACATTTTTGATCATATCTTCTAGAGTTACAAGTTTGTTCAAAATGAGGTGTTCCTTTGCCTGGCTCTCCATAAGTGGAGCATTAGTAAAGGCTGAAGCGGTAATCTTCGTATCAAGGTTTTCTACTCTTTTTGCTAAATCTAAGAATTTTTTTGTGAATATCTCAAGTTCTTTCCCCGGCACCTGCTTGAGACTAAAATGAGAGTAGAGATTCTCCTCCTTGTCCCTATTGTGTGAATAATTTTTTACGAAGAGTTTTCGCAGTTGTTAGAAAGTATGAATCGATCCTTCCTTTAACGAGTTGAACCATTGCAAAGGTTCGTCGTAGAGACTGGTAGGGAGGAGGTGGCACAAGATGTGATTTGATGTAGAATGTACACCCAATGCATCATGGAATTCTTGAACATGTTCGACGGGATCAGTTCCTTTGTACTTTTTGATTTTTGGCGTGTAAAAGCTGGTAAGAACCTCACCGTCTAATAGATCCTGTCCGATCAGACTCTTCTGTAATCTGCTAAAGATACTCTTTCCCGCGTGTATCTAGGCTTCTAGAAATTCTTTGATGCGCTTGTCTACGTGTTCTTGAGTAACGAACTATTAAGTTGTGGCTGTCTAGCGTTGGATTCGTCCTTATCTAGGGTTGTGATCTCCCCTTCCCTCGCTGAGGCGTTCACGCACGGGAATCTGAGTCCTTCCCTTTTTTGGATCCTCCACTTGTCTGAGGTCGACAAACACTTCATCGACTTCTTCTTGAGTGGTTGGTATCAGTATGACTTCAGGCTGGCGTTGGTTATGATCAGGTCAAATGTCAGCTTCCTAGCTGATACCTTTGAGAGGTCCTAACCTATCTTGAGCCGAAACTCTTTATTTAGACGACATCGCCTCTTTGTTCTCATGTGTCGTCATCTATTGTCCTTGAAGAATTTTTAATGCTTCTTATACGCCCGCCAATTGCTGTTCCGGAATTGTTCTCTTTTCTGTCTCAGAATTTAGAGTAGCACTCAATTATGCCATCGTGTCTACTCCTCCAGTCTGGCCATTTGGATGGTTTTGGCTTGGGCTCAATATTCTATGTTTGAGCATTGTGGCTAATCGTTTGTGATTCCCGTAGACGGTGATAAATGTAAGAGCCTAATTTCATATTTTGAACTTAGTAACTCACACCAAATATGATCATGATACTAGTAATAATAAGTAATCACTAACATATAAGATTTAGCGTGGAAACCTATGAATAGGTAAAAACCACGACCTCTCCTAAGGATTTAGAAAGAATGATCTTATTGAGAGAGACTAACTATTACAACGAATGCTCTGGATATTTTTATATAGAGCTTCTAGGTAAAAAATCATCTTCCTCATCTGTAAATCTCTTGTCTTATTTATAGGTCTTATATTGTGACCATTTGACGACCATTATTTCCTTTAATGACAAAGGTTACAACAAAGTTTTGATGGATCTTCATAATGGTAGTATAACGTTCTGACTCTTCTGTCTCATAATGGCTTCATTAAATGACGTCGGGTGGCTTATAATTTTGAGTTGTTTACACGGAGGTCGATATCTTACCCCTGTGAGACTGAGATTGGGAATAAGCCCTTGCAGAACCTATTTCTTGGGATTTTCAGTCAGTTAGGTTGGGTTCCCACCACTTGTGATTCTATGATGGGCTTTAGTCCCTTCCCTAAGGATGTGCTCCAAACTTTGTCACGAGACAGTTCTTTCGTCAAAGGATCTGCCAAGTTGTTTTTTGGTCATACAAAATTTACCGTAACAGTACTAGATGTGAAAAATCCTCTCATTGTATTGTACTTGCTACGTATCGCTAACTTCTTACCATTATAGTAATTGTTATGTATCCGCTGGTTGCTTTGGAATCATCCAAGAATGAGTTCCAATCTGCATCGCTAAATCCATCAAGGACTGCGGGAAACCTTTGGTAGTGTAAACCCAAGTTCATGGTCTTTTTTAGGTATCGCATAACTTGATTAATAGCATCCCAGTACGCCAACCCCTACAACATAAGCGAAGGCTACCAATAATACTTGCGTATTCTTTCTGTCTAACTGCCACTCCCAAATTCTTTAAAAGTTTAACTTGTGGATCACAAGAAGTACAAGTAGGTCTACGGTCAAAATATTTGTACTTCTTCAAGATCTTCTCAATATAATGAGATTGATTAAGAGTAATACCAGTTTCTGTACGTGTAATCTTCATGCCCAAATTATACTAGCCACGCCTAGTTCCTTTATATCAAAGTTATTATTAAACATGTTTTTGGTTTCTAAAATAATATCAAGTGTAGAACTAAAGATAATAAGATCATCAACGTATAGACAAATTATTATACAACTTTCACCAGATACTTTATAATATAGGCATTTATCAACAACATTAATCTTAAAACCATTTGAAAGAAGTAAATGGTCAATCCTATCGTGCCACTGCTTTTGAGCTTTCTTTAGACCGTATAAGGTCTTGTTCAGCTTGCAGACTTTGTGTTTCTCACCGGGTACCACAAAGCCTTCAGGCTGATCCATATATAATTCATCTTCAAGTTCACCATTTAAAAACATAGTTTTTACATCTATTTGGTGAATAATCAAACTGTGCACGGCAGCACGGACCAATAATACTTTAATGGTTGTCACACGAGTAACTGGGGAATATGTATCGAAGAAATTAATATTTTCCTTTTGCATATATCCCTCATATTTATCTATAGTACCATCTGGTTTAAATTTTCCTTTTAAGATCCATTTACACCCAATAGAACGTCTACTAGGATGAAAGTTAACTAAATTCCAAGTTTCATTTGTACTAAGAGAATCCATTTCATCATCAATGACTTATTACTACAAATCAACGTCACTTGAGGTTAACACTTCCTTAATAGTATTGGGGGTTAGATTATGAGGTATGTATAATATAATCATTACCAAAATCCTTAGCAATCATTGAACGTTTACCTCTAGAAAGTTCTGGGTTTGTATCATGAGAATCAACAACTCTAGGAACTTTTACTTGAGGTACATTAGGGGTCGAAGACATAGAAGGTCGAGAGCCCCCACTACTACCCCACTGTCCCTCAGTAAGTAGGGAAACTTGTCCTCAAAGAAATTAACATCAAGTGATTCAATAATAATATTATCCTTAATTTTAAGAAACATGTAAGGCTTACTGTTAATAGCATAACCAATGAAAACACATTCTAAGGCTCTACTAGCTAGTTTTATTCATTTAAGATCAGGTTTACGAACATAGGCTTAATAGCCCCAAACTTTAAAATAGCTAACATTAGGTTTTCTTTTTCTCCAAATTTCATAAGGTAACAATTTAGATGTGATATGAGGAATACGGTTTCAAACATGGAAAGCAGATAATAATGTTTTACTTTATAAAGATTTAGGTGATCCAGAATTAAGTAATATAACAACTATCAGTTCAGTGAAAGTTCTATTTTTACGTTCAACTTTACCGTTAGATTCTAGAGAATATGGAGCAGTAGTTTTATGTACAATCCCTAAGGATTCATACAAGTTTTAAAATTCACGTGAATCATACTCTATGCCTCTTTCACTACCAAATCTTTTAATGTTTCTATCAAACTGATTTTTAACCTCTGTTACATATGTCCTAAACATATCTATTGCTTCACTTTTGTGACGCATTAGGTAAACATGAGTATAGTTTGAATGATCATCTATAAAAGTTATAAATATTTTTTACCATTTCGAGTTAAAGTACCGTCCATTTCACAAATGTCAGAGTGAACTAAATCCAAAAGTTGTGTTTCCCTAACAACACTTGTATGCAAGGTTTTAGTAATTTTAGCTTGACTACAAGATTGTCATATATCCAAATCCTTTAAATTTACTTTAGGGATCATAGCAAGTTTACTCATATTGTGTACTAACTTCTTGTTAACATGACATAGTCTAGAGTGCCAAATATTAAAAGAAGATAATAAGTAAGCAGAAGCAGATTTATTCATTTCAATACTCATTTTGAGCATCTCATTACAAGCAAAGCCCTTTCCCACAAAAATTCCACCCTTAGTCAATTAAAATGTGTTGATCTGAGCTAATGATCTGCTGAAATCCTGCCTTGTTGAAAAGATAGCCAGAAACAATATTTATCTTCATTTCAGGAGTGTACATCACATCCTTCAGAGTCACTATCCTTCCAGAGGTAAATACTATTTTAACATCTCCAGTGCCTAGCACTTTTGTGCAATGGGAATCCCTAAGTAGCACCTTTTGGTCTTCAGTCTCCTTGTAAGTCTTGAACCAATTGTGCTCATAGCATACATGCCTAGAAGTGCCAAAATCAGCCCATCACCCATCGGTTCCACAGACCATGTTGAACTTTGTGATCATAGCCAATAAGAGTTCTTCGGTAACGTTAGCCTGAGCAACAAGTCTGCAGTTCCGACAATTTCTAGATGTGTCCAAGCTTCTTACAGTTGAAGCACACAATAGAAACTGTTCCATTATATGGTGGGGCTTGTTGGTTCGTTCCCTTATTAGGATTTTGGTGTCCACCATTATGATGGTTATTCGGATTACCACCGTTCTGACGGTTGTTCCGATTACCACTGTTCTTAGCCTTCATGGGTTTCCCCTTAGGTTTCAGATGAACCTTCGCTTTGGCCTAAACCAAAATGATCTCCTCTTTCAGGTCTTTTTTTTTATATTCTTCTTCAACCCTAAGACGAATAACCAAATTCTCCATGGTAAGCTCCTTTGACTTGTGTCGCAGGATATTCTTATAGTCCTTCCAATTCGGTGGTAATTATTTATCAATCATCACGGCAACTTAGAAATATTGTTCATCAAGAGGTATCCCTTCGGACATAATCTCATGCGCAATTCGTTGTAACTCATGTGATTGGATAATTACCGACTTATCGTCGACCATAGTAAACTTGAGATATCGGCTTACGGCAAACTTTGTAGAGTCTACCTCTTTCGTATCATACTTCTTCTGTAATGTTTACCAAACGGCTTTCGTTAATTCGGACTGTAGATAGTAATCGTACAGTTCGTCCGCTACAGGATGAAATTACAATTAAGTCAGAGTCTAAGACTTTATCATATTCGTTTACAATTAAGTCAGAGTCTACTGCAGGAACGAGAACGGGAGGTTCACCAGAGCAGTCATGTTCGAGACCGTATGCAACTTCCTTAAGTGTTAGATAAAAAAACATTTTGTTCTTCCACCTCTTGAAGTTGAGACCATCAAACTTAGAGGGTATGTTGGAATCAAACTTCAACACTTCTAAGGTAAGGGCTATAATCACATATTAGAAATACTCTTTAAAATTACATAAATAAATTAAGGAACTTGTGAAATAATTTTCCCCAGAAATGGATTAGTAACTCTGTGTTGCAGCAAGGAAGGATAGAGCAACAACTATGGAGAGGCCGGAAGTACAGCAGCAACAAAACAACAGTAAAAGAAAGGCTCGAGGCGTATATCGTACTATCTTTAAAGAGTATTTCAACCAACCCCAAGTATAGGTAATAACAGTCTCATCCCTTCCCAGGATACAACGAGCAGTGATCGATGATCGATATAGTAGTCTTAGTACCGGTAGACTACGTACAATTAAAATATGAACCTCAGCAAAACCTAGTAAAATGGTAGAGATGGAGTTCGAACAGGGAGAGAGAGAAAGATAGATGAACTATGTCAGTTCTGTGTTTTTGAAGTGATTACGAAAGATGTATTTATAGACTTTCATTCACAACGTCTCTCCGATCTTTACTCCAACATGCATGAGCTTTAAACTCAGTCGTGGGTACGTGTTTCTTCGGAATAGTTCTACTAGCCGTTGGGAAGAGAATGTGTACGCGACCAAACCAAGTCAAAGCCCAATCCCAAATAAATGAATGAATAACTTTTCAACAAAAAGTATAAGATGAGCCAAGCCCAAGCCCAAAGGGCCTCCAGAGCACGAACCTAAGCCCGAGCCGCCCGAGAAAAGTCCAAGTGTGTTAAGAGTATAAAAGCCCTTCACACACATATACACTCTCTCTTAGTCATATGTTATAATCATATCATGTGAGTATTATCTTATATTTTTAGTTTCAGTATATTCAAAAGAGATAAATGAAAAAGATTTCTATGAAAATGACTAAGAGTCAAGGGGTCAAACTCACATGAGGTAAGTTTTGAAAAATTCTAACATTTTAAATTTAGCTAATATGAAAAAACCAAAAGCTTTATCCTTACAGAGTGCAAACAGGTCACATAGAATGAGCTTATTTGCACTATTATTTGCAGTAGGACAAGTGTGCCGAAGACGAAGGTTGAGACTGCCACCACGCGACATGTGCACTCAGAAGCAAAAATCTACATTCAAGTGTTCCTTCATGTTCTTTCTCAGCTTTACAAACACTTCAAATTTCTGATCTTTGAAAAATGAATTGGAGACTTAGATTCCAATCAGCTGCTCGAGATGCGGCCGCTAACAATCCACACGAGGAAAACGGTGACACTTAAATCTTCCAACCGCGCAGCTGTCCAAAGCCGCTCATCATTCCAACTGTGAATATAGATGAAGTAGAAGAGGAGATTAAAAAGGCAGGGGAGAAACAAAAGAAGATTGAGGAAGTTGAAAAGACCGTCGACATCCATATCAAACATTCCGCCGCGGCGGATTCCATCATCAAAACTTCAAACTAATGGGAAAAAAATCATGTAGATCATGTGGTGCCTCTAAGAGCACCCTGGTCAAGTCATAGTTCGATACCGTACTCCATAATTATGTACTTGCCTATGTATTGCTGACAAACTCTTAATAGTCTTATTATCCAAAATTTCTAGTCCTTTCTATGCTCATGCTTATTCCAATACTGACCTAATATCCGATCTCAAGATGTTCTCACCTGGTGGATGAAATGGGTAAAACTAGAACAGGATCATATACATCAAGATAAGATAATGCTCAGACTTACTAGTTATGCACAGACATTTATTTAGTGAGATTACTGCTAATCCTGTTTGATTTCACTTAAAATTTCAGGAACATATACAGCAACTATAACTGATATACTATCAAAAGTTCGCTCAGCTCATCGTACAGTCGCTGAGACAGAATTATGTTATGAGTGAAGATATATTTTATTGCAGATACTCACCTTCGATCTCTGATCTCTGATTCAAACAGAACATTTTATATCCAAAACCTGCAACACTGATTTGATATTTGCTAAATGCCTTCTGCCTTTTCAATAAATCTACTCTGCCCATTTCTATTTGCCAATCTCTGATTTTTGGCTCGAACAGAATATTTATATCGCAACCTATAAAGATTAGATATTGGCTAATTGTCTTCTGACATTTCAACGCGTCTGCCCCTTACCCATTTCCAATTGATTGCGGTGTTTGCATCTGAAATCACCAATTTCTCTGCCTTTGGAACTTTAGTTTTTTCTTCGGTTTTTATTACAGTACGTTGGCATTTATCAGCCTTTTCTTGTTCATTAGGAACCATTTGCTCGTCTTTTGAATCCCGCTGTGTATACGATTCTAGCAGTTCCCCGCTGGTCAGCAAGTCCCGTAGTCCAAAACTTTCAGTACTCCCTTTATTAATCAAAAAGGTCACATGGGTTCCAGTTACTTCTTCATTAGGTTGGATGAGATTTCCTTCTGCAGAAACTGTTTTCTTGGTACTCCAATTGTTATTTAAGACAGGTACATGTGTTCCATTCACTTCTTCATTAGGTTGGATGACTCCATTTGCAGAAACTGTTTCCTCGTAACCGTTACCACGTCCAATGGAAGAGTAGCCATAACTCTTGGCTCTTCTAGATGAAGTCTGTCCCGTTTTTATGGATTTCATAGAGTCATTTGCTTTGGCAAGGAACTTTTTGGACTCCACCAGTGAAGCTTGTACACGAGGATTCTTTGCCGCAACCATCTCAAGGACTTCTACAGCCTTCTCAGCTTGGGAAATCATTAGCCTGAGTAACAACCAACGAGAAGTATTTAATGGGGCTACTGTATTTTTCATTCATCTTCATAAAACAAATAACAATTTGCAAGAAAGATAAATGGAAAGTTCTCATACTGTTTTTAAAACTCAAGTCCCAAGATGTTACTGAAGTTACAACTTCCCATTTTGGGCAGAGGCAAATTTATGACGAATTCAGAGAAAACAGATCATGGACTAGCTATTGAAAAGAACTAAAACTGTGCAAGGGGTATAACCAAGTAATAAGTTTTTGAGAACTTTGCTAACACCTCGAAGAGAATTCGAAACATTAATTATTTAAGAAATTCTAGTAGTAAGAGAGAAACAACAAACTTACTTTGCACGTTGCACGGCTTTTGTTCTATTGGTTTCAATGGACGACCTCTGCGTTCTGATATTCTTTATCATCTGTAACTTGGAATCTATTAAGGGATCTTTGTATGATGCTTCACTGTTTTTCTTTAGCCTAAACCATCTTTGGCTCTTACTCTCATTCTCATAACCAGAAGAGGCTGCGTTTTTCTTTAAAGGGTTTCTACTCAAGGACTGTGCATCTCCACTTGGCTTTCTCCTTAGCCTTCTTTTTGCTCCAACAGGTGTGCCATGATACTTGAGCTGTGCTGATTGAACACGCTCACGGTAAACCTAGTAAAACAAATATAAATGATATTCATACTCAATTTTTATCACAGGGCACACACAAAGGACCAAAAATCTCGCTCTATGCTATCAGGGGCGGGACAAGCGCTAGGCGGAAACGGAGCACTATATGTAATATGTCAATGTAAATTTGTACTGTGTAATTATTTTTTCGTAATGTAAATTTGTACTATATGCAATTATTACGTGCTCGGTGATGATGCCTAGAGGATTCAAGCAAGTAATGTTAACTAGCAATCGAATTCAAATTGGAAACGAGTAACAAGCTTAGCTAATTCAAAGACGAAGAGGAAGATATCTTATCAAAACTGTAAAAAAAAAAACCAAAAAAAATATTCTGGCAGGAATGCAAGCCACGGCTGATTGAATATGACAAGGAACACCAATTAAGGTTTGACCAAAACCAGGAGATTAGAAAATCACTTTATCAGACCGACCAAAGGGAGGGCTCTTTACAATAGGGAAAGGTTATTTGGTTTATCTGACTGACTAAACAATTTTTATCTCAAATATGCCCCTCCACATATTTGTTTTTACCAACTACACATAAAGATTTGAACGTTTGCGAAAAGAAACATACTCCCAGATTCAGTTACATACAACTAATTCCACTTTTCACTCCCTCATCTTCGTCTCCTTCCACGATAAACTGCTATCTTCAACACCATCCTCAATCTGCAACTCTATCTCTATCTCTATCTCTCTACAGTATACGTTGCAGGTGTGGATTCTTAATTCTTATGTAATTTCTCCCTAAAATATCATGAACTCAAAAATGCAGAAACCAAGAAATTTAATCCAACTCTAAAATTAAAGAACTTTTAAGGATCTAAAACTAATGAATGATCTTCGTTGTTAGATGAATAAATTGTTGGATATAAGGTTTAAAGATTCAAACCCATGAAGTCTAGAAATTTTGTTAAGGGGGGGGGGGGGGGGGGGGGGAGGGATAAGGATGAAGAGAAAAAAGTAAGGTATTGATTTGCTTGGAGACATGGCTTATTGGCTAAGGTAGTGAGGTCTGTAAAAGTGCTACAGAAATTGGAGATAGATGGGTAACTTGGGCCCTGTTTGTTTCAAAAAAGTTAATGAATTCTTTTATGATGCTTACACCAAAAAAATATTTAATGGATGCTTATATCAAGATTAATGCCATAACTACACAGGATTTCCTCTTTAGTCTCCATAAATCTAATATGGCCTTTTCCTTTCTTTTAGGGGTAGATTACTCATATGTCGATTGCTAAGTCATTTTCTTTTTCTCTTTTTCTTTTTCTGTACTACATAGAACATGGTATTCATTTTGGACGAACATATGTTATTGATTGGGCAAATCGTTTTGCTCATTATTATATTTAAATAACTTTCTTCATTTTCATTGTTTAATACATGTATTGGAAAATCATTGAAATAAAAAACTTAGCGGTCGGTCCCACCGGCACCCGGTATACTAGTTAAATTCAAATAGTAAGCGAATAAGAAAGGTCAGGTAATTCTAAGTCAAATAGTAGCTAGATTATCGAAGTCGCAAAACAGCAAACACCATTTCTTAGATAGGACACAAACCACGGCTAGTGGAGTGCAATGCGTACACTACATAGCTGCACAAATTGATTTTAATAACAAATTTACACCAAAATTAGGGAGAGATTTATTAAAGAATCTTTTACCCATGGATTGAAGAGTGCCATTTCAGACTGTTTTACTCGTGGATCATTGTGGTAAGTGTGGCATGAGATTGCATTTGGGGAAACAACAGACACTCTTAGATATGATGTAGTTATCCTAAGATAATTGAAGCATGCCACATGTATTTGAAATCCAAATTGTCACTTACTGGATCAGCCCATTTAGCAGATATGGCCTCAGAGATCTTTTTCCGCTGCTCAGGGGACTTGGGTGCACTCCTGTTGGCCTTTAGCTTCAGTGTTGAGTTCATCTCCTCAATGCTCTCGGACCACTCCCGCTCCATCTGCTTATCTAAGATCATGTATGAGTTCCACTGCAGTTCAATTTCACCTTTGGACCCTCTTCTACAAGCTTCTGCAATCAAATTCTGCCATTCCAAACAGCAGGTTTCCTGCAGCACTATTTTCTCATTGCGCCTTTGCCACCTCATCCGCACTCCAACCCCTATTTTTATCCTTGTCTCATTGCTGCAAATATTTTACGCGGATACAAGAAATAAATGTCCAAAAAAAATTCAGCAATTGAAATTGGGAAAAGAATGAAAATAATAAAAATCAGATAAAGCATTAACATAACTTGTTTTAGAGTGATCGATACAAGCTGTTTGCAGCATATAGTATTTCCAAGGACCTGAAGGACATGCCTTGCTTTAGGGGATTGAAAGAATCATACACAAATATAATGTATTCAAAGTGGCTGCCCCTAAAATTTCGTATGCTAAGGTCGACTTTAACCCCTACATCTACGGCACGGGAGCTTATATAAAATGACTGATGTGTACCTCTACCAGGTCACCACCGCAAAATAAATTGCGCAAGCCGCAAAGCACCGCCTTGTTCAACCATGTCTGATTAAGTGTCTACCCATCAGTTAACTGATACCATGTGGAAAGAAAAAACACGATTCCATTCATATGGACCGTGGCTTAGGTTCTGATGCCAGGAACTGCAGCTTATTGATAAGAACTTGTGATAAGTGTTTAACTTAAACACGGCTTAGAAACAATTTAAACCCAACACGTTCAGAAAATGTGAAATTCGTGTTTTAAACGTGCATTCCATTTTAGATAGTGTTGTGTTTTCTTCAAAACCTCACATATTAACTTGAGAAATAACTAGACTATTCATCTTAAAAAATAGCTCTTGGCCTCTTATACTTTCTCTTTTCACAACTCCATTTAGAAGAAAGACAGTTTTCTAACAAAACTCACTTCTATCCCCATTCAAAATCAAATTTAGTACTCCTAAGCTTGTTTTTGTTTGACCTCATATTCATGTACAGAATGTTATTGGATACCTGGTAATTGACAGATGTTAACTTGGAAGACCGAAGTTTAATTATCTCTACTATTAAGAGGGAATCCCTTCTTAGAGCTGGATAAGCTAAGTGAGGTTTTGTCGTCCCTCGTAAATTACCAAATATGCCCCTACAAAGAAAATAACTCAATCCACAAAAACCTCTTCCCCTGTTGTTAAGAGTTAAAACTCTCCATTTTGTCACTCTCCTCCCTCCCCTCTGACCTTCTCAACTCGACTTAATATTTTCTTCTTTATCACCATTTTCCGATTAATCCGTAGGTCATGTGAGAACCTCGGCAATCATCATTTGGGTAAATGAGGATAAAGTCTGGTGAACGGCCTCCGTTGGAGGTGAATCTGGTAGAAACTGATTAGGCGGAAGCGGAATAATCAAGAAAAGACCAATCACAAATCATTTTAGGGAGAAATTAGGTTCTCTCAATATCCCTAACTTTCAAGTTTCAACTCCACTTTCCTTAAACAAAACTAACTGCTGGAAAATAATAGAGAGCCCTCTTTATAGAACTAAAGAGATAGGGGCCAACTACTGTGGGAAACATCCTATCTAGGGATGTGCTACATCAAACCCTCCCTCTTCGGAAGAATTCGACCACAAATTCAACAGGTCGGTGTATTTTGAAAATAAAACCGGATCTTTGTACTGAAAATACGCCTCTGAAATCCACGAATCCTCTGAATTTGGCTTGCCCAACCAATGCAACTTATACATATGATAAACACCTCTCTTTGTCGTCTCATTTGTACTCTTCTCTAAGACTGTGTCAATACGGTCTAAATCATACTGATGTGGAACAAGAATCGGTAAAGTAATAGGCGGAACGTGATCTCCAACAAAAGGGGAAAGGAGACTCACATTAACAAATGGAGAACGCCGTATATGTCGTGGGAGGTCAAGCTTGTAGCCGTTCACCCCAATCTGCTGGACAATATGAAAACGGCCCGTTCGCCGAAAAGATAATTTGGAGCCCACTCCAGAATAATGCTCCTCATTATACAACATAACCAAATCCCTATAGGCATCATAGGTCTCCGTTAAACGTATATGTATACTCTCATATATGCGCTAGATCGAAATAGCAAACTCTGCGGTGGATGACAAAACTGGGACCGTAGGAGGTATAGGTGCCAAATCTAGAACTATATCCGACAAACGCCCTTGGACAATCATAAATGGAGACAATATCGTCAATCGATTAACGGAATTGTTAAAAGCAAACTCTGCCTAAGAGCGAACACCCAGTCCTTTGGACTATCCCCAATCGTCACTCGTAATAGGTTACCCAAACTCCTTTAACTACCTCAGTTTGCCCATTTGCCTAAGGATGAAATGTTGTGGAAAACTGTAACTTGTACCGGAGATAACCCCACAATGACCTCTAGAAATGACCTTTGAACCGGACATCCCTATCCAACGTAATTGAGCGAGGAATACCATGTAAACGAATAATCTCCTGAAAGTACAGGTAAGCAGCGTGAGAGGCATCATTTTTCTGAGAACAAGGAATGAAATGTGCCATCTTGGAGAACCTATCGACCACAACAAAAACTGAATCAAGACCATCTGTCATCAGCAATCCTGTCATAAAATCCATATAGACGTCTCGCCATGGGGCCTTAGGAATAGGTAAGGGTGTGTATAGGCCAGTGTTTTGTTGGCTCCCCTTAGCTGTCTAACAAGTATAGCATCGCCGAATGAGCTGGCTGACATTACACCGCATGCTAGGCCAAAAGTATATGTCTCACATAGAGGACATCGTCTTGGCAATACCAAAATGACCTCCTAATCCCCCGCTATGTATCTCAGCTATAACAAAATCTCTTACTGACGATGTAGGGATGCATAAAGTAGAATCACAAAACAAATACCCATCTTGTAGGGAGTACTAACCACTCACCCCTCGTGGGCGAGGCAATCGTTGAAGATAGGACCGAAGAATTTATCTGTAACATATAACTCACGTAACGTCTCAAGCCCAAATACCGAATCCCGCAGAGTAACCATGACCTCCTTGCGCCTACTCAAACCATATGCGATAGTGTTCTCCTTCACCTTGACAAACTGAGTACTAAAAGTAGAGTCCTGAAGGACGTTGAACTACTTCGCCTGTCTGTCAGAAGTGACCTGCTGCTGGCTGTGCATGTCGTAGCGCATCATGATCCATGTGGAGAACAAACTCCCTGTGTACCAAATAGTGTCTCCAATGAGTCAGTGCAAGGACAACTGCTAGAAGCTTAATATCATAGGTTGAATAACGCAATTGTAGACCTGAGAGCTTTTAAGCGAAATACACAATTGGCTTCCCCCCTTGGGAAAGAACTGCCCTAATACCAGTCTTGCACGCATCTGTCTGTACATGGAACAACTGTGTAAAATCTTGTAGAGCAAGAATAGGAGTTGACGTCAACCTGTCTTTGATCGTCGCAAAAGCCGTAGTTGCCTCGGGTCCCCAAACATATGGGACATCTCTCATCTAATTAATCAATGGTGTCATGATCGTACTAAAACCCTGAATAAACCTCTTGTAGAACGTAGCTAACCCATGGAAACTAGGAATATGTGAAGTCGATGTAGGAACCAGCCAATCCCCGATAGCTTGAACTTTGCCCCCGTCAACCTGTATACCGTCAGCGGACAACACAAACCCCAAAAACTGCATTGAATCGACCATGAAAGAACACTTCTTCACCTGAAGAAATAGCTTACTGTCCCTAGGACTCCAAGAATAGTGGTGATGTACTTTAAGTGCTCCACCTCTGTCCTGCTGTAAATGTCATCAAAGTACACAACAACAAAAAAATTGATGTACTTTTGCAATGCCTCTGTCATCAACCGCATAAATGTCAATGGGGCGTTCGATAGACCGAAAGGCATGATCATCCACTCAAAGAGGCCATCCTTAGTCTTAAACGCCATCTTCCACTCATTACTTGGCCTCTGGTGATACCCGTTGCGGAGGTCGAGCTTGGAGAAAACTCGGGCCCTGTGTAAGATGTCATTTATATCTTCTACTCATGGAATTGGGAAACGGTACTTAACCGTTATCTTGTTAATAGCCTTGCTATCAACACATATCCACCATCTGCCATCCTTCTTAGGAGTCAGTAGGGATGGCAATGGGGTGGATTTGGGGCGGGGAGCCAATACCATCCCCATCCCCGCCCCGATCCCCATTTAAATTAAGCGAGGGGATCCCCAAATCCGCCCCACATAAATACGTTCAATACCAGACCCGCCCCATTTAACTTATGAACAAAAAAAAAAAAAAAAACTGTTTACAACATTACATAATAACAGCCGCAAGGACATTATGAAAAAGCAGGACCAAGCAGTGATTGAGCAAAGCATATTCTGATATTTTGAAAAACTGTTTATCAAACAGCTTCCCAGCTTCTTCTAAGCAATTATTTTTACAAAGCCCGTCAACTAGAGCTGTGTAAGCAACTTTATCTGGAACAATACCCTTCTCGAGCATTTCATCAAACAGCTTCTCAGCTTCTTCTAGGAAATTATTTTTACAAAGCCCGTCAACTAGAGCTGTGTAAGCCAATACATTAGGTTGTAAACTCATGTTTGCCATACTTCTGAAATGATCCATTGCTTCTCGGACCAATCCTGCCTTGCACAAACCATCAATTAGTATACAAAACGTAACTACAGTTGGGACTAAATCCAAATTTTGCATTTCTTCTATCACTTTAAGAGCTTCGGGCTCTTTCCCTGCTTTGAAATAAGCATCTACAAGAGTAGTGAAAATGATATGGTTTGCCTTCACGTCACGTTCCAAGATCTCACTAATTACAACCTTAGCTTCTTCAAGTTTTCCCTGGTCACAAAGACCCCAAACAACAGTTCCATAAAGCGACAAGTCGAATTCAATGTCTTTTAACAAATGTATGACCTTTTCAGCTCTTTCAGTCTTAAAATACCCGTTAATAAGGGCAGTGTAGATCAACTGGTTAGCATCTACTCCAGCTTTCGACATTTCTTTGAATACTTTTTCTCCGTCCTCTACCTTTCCATCTTACAGAGCCCATCCACTAAAGCCATGTAGGTAACAACGTTAGCCTTAACTCAAAGATGATACATTTTGTAAAAATAAAGCCTTTGTATCCACTAAATTGAGTGCAGAGATACATAGATACATGGAAGAGATACAGAGATACTGCTTGAGATACAGAGAAGAGGATTCAATGATTGCTCAATTGATTCCTCGATTTTCCACAGGGGAAGAGATCATATACATAGAGAGAAGAGGATTTGAGAGCTTGCTGTTGTCAATGTATGAATGTATTGCTAGATAGGGTTTCTAATAATCAAAGGGGTATAATAGTAAAAGTATTAATTAATATTTAATGGGGCGGATAACGGATTTTATGTTAGCAGTCCCAAATCCGCCCCGATTCCCGACGGATTTTGGGTAACTTATACCATCCCCACCCCCATACCCGGTTAGCTCATACCAAATCTGCCCCGTTCGGGGCGGGGCGGGGCAAATTGCCATCCCTAGGAGTCAGAAGGGCTAATACTACACATGGAGACATGCTCTGTCTTATCAAGTCTCTGTCACATAACTCAGAACTTGACGCTCCAACTTTGCGTGCTCTGCGGGTGCTATCCGGCAATGGGGTAAGTTCGGGAGCGAAAATCTCGGGACGAAATCAATAGCATGTTGTATACCAGGCAAGAGAGGCAATCCATTGCCCTGAGGCTTCTCGCATACATCACTGAACTCATCGATAACATACTGTAAACAAGAAGGAATAGGATTAAGAGGTGAAAAACACGTATTGACAAGAGTGTAAGCCCTACCATGATATCGTGCATATGTAATAAAACTAGCACGTTCACTCCTTATAGCTGCAATAAGGGTCGGTGGAGGCATGGGCTCACGGACAACTCTCCCTGTCTTCCACGGGAAGTTGAACGTATTGCTCTCCCAGTCATACCTACCTGATCTCCCGGTCAAACATATGATATGACAAATATTCATGTCCACCACCGAGGCGTGAATAGTATCCTCATAAGTCTCGCCAATCGTAAATGTCAACACACACTCCTCTTAACATTTTCCTTTCCGAGGTGGCAGCCACGTAAGATCAAAAGGTTCTGTGCTCGGGAACGATTTCAACTTCAGCTTCTCTACTACCTCTGACGATACTAAATTATATGTGAACCCACAATCAAGAATCACCTCACAAAAGCGCCCGTTTGCAATGTATTGCGTAGGAAAGATGTTATGGAGCCAAGAATTTAGATTTTTGGGTCAAACATCAGGTTTCGGTTTACCGACACACATAATGGTAAAGTATGAGAGGTGCCGAAGCTGTGGGTGGAGTATTTACTGTGGCCGGTTGTCGGGGATTGGGGTCTATAATGGCCGTATTGAGTTTGTTCGAGGGAATCGAAGTGGTCAGGGTGGGACTGATAGTTGTAGTCAGTGGGGCTGGTTTGGCGAATGGAGAAGGCCCACTAACTTTAAAAATTGGAGATGTTGGGAGATGTTGTAGTTTGTTGAGGTTTGTGGGTTATTGGGGTTTTGATGCACGCCCACATGCCTTTTGGTGTGGTTTGGGTGGATGTATTTAGTTGGGTTTGGGCTCGGTGGTTGAGGGCATGCTCTTCTTGCTGGGCCAGGGCTTAACTTTACTCAACCTGACCCCGATTCAAATGGGTCAAACGCGATCCATTCCAGATCTGCTTGAGGACCTGTCTTCCCCAATACATCTGTTGTTATCATCGTTAGGTTTTTTTCGCCGAAGTTGCAGCGCTGGCTGCCATCGACGTAGTGGCTGTTCCTCCTGCCGTTTTTGCAACTATGGGTCTCACCATGTGGCTGTATAGTACAGGCAGGTTATTCGTCTTCCGAACTGCCGTTGCCGAGAGGGGTTCTCTCCCCTCTCTTGGTGGCAATACACTGGAGTTCATCCCGACGATGTTTTTAAAAGGGGGTGTAATCATCGTTGCATAGACGAGCGATTGTTTTGAAGAGGTCGGATTGCGCCGCCACCAATTCATGAAAAAATTCATACCTTGCGTTCATACTTCGATTCCTAGGGTCGAGAAGTCACTACTGATACCAATTTGGTAGAAACTGATTACACGGAAGAGGAATAATCAAGGAAATACCAATTACAAATCAATTTAGAGAGAAATTAGGTTCACTCAATAACCCTAACTTTCAAGTCTTAAATCCACTTATCCTAAACAAAACTAACTGACGGAAAATAAAAGAGAACCCCTCTTTATAAAACTAAAGAGATAGAGGCCAACTACTGTGAGAAACGTCCTATCTAGGGATGTGCTACATCATAATCAAACTCAAGACCTCTGCTTCTTGAGGCAGCATCCCAAACTGCTACACAATCCCCTTAGGTTTGACTTAATCGTTCTTTTGCAAGTTTTCAATCCAAAGAAGAAAAATCTATTTTTCTCAAATTTTGTCACTATTAACAATTAGATAGGAAAATATATTATTGATTAAATAGAAAGAACTTTTCCGAAGGGGAACGAATACAACCCTAATGCAAAGGAAAAAAGAAAAGTAAAACAAAAGTCGCGTGATATCAAGTCAGTCCAACGCATCCCCCCCCCCCCCCCCCCCCCCCAACACAAACACAACTTAATATGTACGAATATTGGTGATCAATACAAAATTGCCACATAAATGCCAAAGATGGTCGTTTTCACGGTCTTAGTCTACCCTTCCAAATGCTTAAAGATCATTTACTTTTAGAAAAACCATATATTCGTATTTGGAAAGGTCCCACAAAAACTATACCAATTCTACTTTTAATAGCTTGCACCACGACATTTCCAGAAATATAGTAAAACCACGTTCAAACACTCATGAGACACCAAAAAGGTTGAGAAAGTGATACCACATCTCGATTGCAATTGTGTAGTAAAAGAGTAAGTAGTTAATGGACTCATTAGTTATACCGCAAAGCATGCACAGATAATCTACTTTCATACCTCTTTCTCTTAGTCCGCCTCTAGTTATTGTCCGCCCCCATGCCAGCCCCCAGCTGCTTTAGACGGAATCTATTTCTTCCAAACCAAGCATTAAGAGAAATTCACAGTTCAATATCCACCTTTTGTAGTCCAGGCTTACACCAAATGTTCATACCACAATTTCAAAATGATTTTATCAAATCTTGATCCACTACCACTTCTATTTGTTTTCACCTACCCGGATCATAACCAAAGTAATTTTTTGTCCCAATTCAATCTCCCTTTATAAAAGAAATTATGATTTTTTAATCTTTGTCGAGCTCGGTTTCCTTACTAACTAACAATTAAACCCAAGCCATGTTATCTCTCTTTCTCAAATCACCTAAACCTTACTCTATATGCCCTTTTGATTGACAACGTGAGGGATGAGCATGAGTCTGTTCGGTTTTATACCGAAAACAACACCAAAAAATTAGGTTCATAAAATCATAAACTACAACACTATAAAGCGAACACAACCAAAATAATAGGTGAACTACACAAAATAAAATTGTTTGATTTGGCCTGGTTCTTAAGTTTTCCTTCTTTTTTTCTAGGTAAGTAGAAATTTATATATTTTAAGGAAAAAAAGTACAAGAGGTAAGATATTACATAAGTTTTTAAGAAAAAGTATTACACGGGAAGGACTGGTTTCTCAGTTTTCCAACCTATCTCATTTAGTAAAATTGTTGTTCAATTCAAACATTTACTTAGAGCCAAGCTAATCAATGTGTGTTGCAATGCGATTGCAACCATACCTAGCAATAAGCAACATGCGTATTGCGACCGCGATGTTACATGTTGCGATCTGCTGCGATATGTTAAGTGAAATACTGTATATATGGATATGCAATATCATAAAATACATAGCATAACATATCTACACCTACTATATATATTGTATATGTAGAAATTTTCAAAGGGGATGTAGCCCATATGGTAGAGCACTCGCATCGTACGCGAGGGGTGACCCTTATATATAAAAATCTTCAAAGGGGGTGCAACCCCTTATTTGTAGATTCGTAAATACAATTCAACAGACCATTCACCTTAGTCTTCCCTCTTTTGTTACATACCCCCTACTAGAAACACCATTACAGTCCTCTTCTTCACCATTTTCTTCATCTACATCTTGTGCTTATTTTTTTTTCTCTTCTTCAAGTCTTTTTGTCTCTTCTTTATCCTTTTTAACCTTAGCAGCTGTAACCTTAAACTTATTTGAAACTTCCACCGATACATTAAGACATTTGGTAACGCTCAGATATCCGCCTATAAGATGTTCTTTCAATCAAGATATTCCCGCCGTTGCCTTCCTATTGTAAAGCTTGCACCAAATGGCAATTCTATCCGCGGGGTCCCTTGCTTCCCCGTATTCCCAACATTCATCTTTCTTTTTCTCATTTGTAGTAGAAGCCAAAGAAGACATTCAAGAGTGCCTAACTTTAATCAGTCAATTAAAAAAGGCATAAATATATGATTTAAATGCTACTAAACTATTACAATAAACCCCATTAAACCCAACTGTTATCAAAAACTCCAACTGAAAGAACAAAATTTCAAAAAAGAAAAAATGTTTAAACCCTCAACCTCCTTGTCAATCTCATCACAATTTTACCCTACTAACTCAAAATTCAAATTCAAATGCAATCTTCATATCAATCTGCAGCAGGTTCTCCCCAATTTTAACTACAAACTCTCACAAAAACCACTCGATTCGAAGTCCAGAAATAGAGAGAGAGATGAATGAATCAAAGTCCAGAAAAAAAAGGACCCCATAAAGAGAAAGAGAGACTAACCTGTTTGGTAAGAGAGATGAGTGAGGAAATCCCAGAAAGATCTCTTCTTTCTTCTTCTTCTGGCTTCTTCTCATGTGATGCTTGGTGAGAGAGATGAGTACAAAACCCCATAATTTTATTTTAGTTAAGAGTCTTAGACACATGTCATACGTCTTATTCATATCTCGAGAAAAAGAGAGAAAAGATAACCTACACATAACACATCGCAATGAATGTTGTGACGCAACACGTGATGCGAGGTCTAATGCAATGCGTTCCAGTCTCGCATTAGATGCAACGGTCGCAATTGCGTTCGCAACGAATGCATCAAACTACTTTGCTTAGGGCTGAGCAAAAAAACGAAGAAACTGAGAAACCAAACCAAAGCATATTAAGCAAAGCGGTTCAGTTTCTAGGAGCTCCGGTTCGGTTTACGAAACACAAAACCGAAAGTGTTCCGATTCGGTTTTGGTTCCTGGATTCAAAAACCACACCAACCCGAACCGAACCGATAAGTGTTTTCTTCAAATAAACAACAGTCAAAACCTCTCCGATCGAGAAGCATGTAAAACACCTCTATTTAAAAACCTTTTCTCTCTACACACCCATATTTCACAACTCCCAATAAGGTTAAGCATCTTTCCATTAAAACCTCTCTATCAAAACCATATAATCTCTCTTCTCCCTCTTTCTCTAAATTGACCACGGAGCAAACTTATTTCCTGGAAAATCATTCGGGATTGAAGAACTTCAAATTTATTAACTTACACAGCCGAAATTATGTAATATTAGATCATGATGTTGGTTTACTTTGTGTTATTTAAATTGTTTTCTTTCGATTGAAGTGGTTCTTCTTCTCTCTCTCTAAGTTTGAGGTCATGAGATCATGGGTTTAGGTTTTTTTGGGTTTGGTTACAGGTTATGAATATATCTAATTTGCAAGTTCGTGATTTTTTTCTCTTGGCTCGATTTTACCGGTTTAGTTTTGGTTTTACTGATATTTGACTGGTTCGGTTGCGGTTTGAATAAGCTCAGTTTCGGTTTACGTATTTAGAAACCGAATATTTCGGTTTCGGGTCTAGTTCAGGTGCCAAACCGACCCAGGCTCTTTTCTTACATATGAAAAATCTAGAGGATAGTTAAGAGTAGAGATAAATTTAGGGTTTTATTTTCTTAAGAAAGTATTTTTCCGGCTCGGTTCGCTATAGAGGACCAAAAACCGAAACCGATTTTTTCTTGTTCCTCTTTTAGAAACCAAAACCAAAATTTTCTAATTTCTCTTTAAGAAGCCGAAACTGAATTGTTATGTTTGGTATGGTTCAGTTCGGTCCGGTTCCATTTTCTCCATTTTTTGCTCACCTTTAGAGCCGAAGATACCATCAAAAGACCTTATAAAGCTTTGTTTTTTTTTATGTTGAAGGTTTTCGGTTTATTTTCCCAAGTTTAGGAAGTCGGAAACCCTATTTATTTGCTAGTCAGTCGGAAACCCTGTTAAATGTGAGAAAAGCAAATAAGACCGCAAACTCTTTTTTCACGCCAATTTCTCTCAGCCCGGCTTAAGAAGTCTATATATATATATATATATATATATGAAAACAATGTAGTATTTGGCTACAAGTAAGTATCTTAAGACAACAATAATCAATAGATTCTAATGGTTTTGAAAATATGATAGAGTAATGGTTTGGGTGAGACATTGTATCACGTTTATCTTATAGTAAGGTCATTTTAAAGTGTAATTTGATTTTTCATTATTTTATGGATCGGTATGACAGTTTAGGATTTCGTCAAGGGTGGCTTCTTGACAAATCATGCTTAAATATGCAGTAATAGTAGCAACAGATGTCATTTAAGCAAAGCTCACCAACGAAATCATTGAGTATGTACATTTATGAAGAAAATGGAGATAATTATGAATAATTAAGAGATATTCCCGGTTCTTTACAAATGGATAGTGGTTTCCATACTAGGGGCGCTTCAAAGAGAACAAATTTTGATCTGAAGAAAGATTAGAACGAGAGAGATGTTGATTCAGTAAATTCTTTTAGGTGTAATAGATCTTCGTGTTCTCATTTGATGACAACATCTTCGATTACACATAATAGCAGATGTCATTTAAGCAAAGCTCACCAACGAAATCATTGAGTATGTACATTTATGAAGAAAAGGGAGGTAATTAGGAATAATTAAGGGATATTCCCGGTTCTTTACAAATGGATAGTGGTTTCCATACTAGGGGTGCTTCAAAGAGAACTAATTTTGATCTTAAGAAAAATTACAACGAGAGAGATGTTGATTCAGTAAATTCTTTTAGGTGTAATAGATCTTCGTGCTCTCGTATGATGACAAAATCTTCGATTACACAGAGAGGGTGGAATTTGAAGGAAAATACTTTTATGTTTACATAATGATTCTAGAAAGTCTGTCAAAATTCGGTATACATATGCCTCCATTCCACCATATACTAAATGCTCATTTGAACTAATATCCTTTTGGGACCGGCAGACGTGTGGAGATTACATAGTGTGTGTGTGTCGCAATTAAACAAGTTTCTTAAGGATCCAGTACATCTTCGATGCAAGGTTTTGCCAATTTTTTTGTTTTATTTTTTCAAATACATTTTATTAATCATCACACTATTTGCATAAATTCAAATTTTGGGCAAATGTTGTATATATTTCTTTATTTATCCTAAATGTCATTAACTCCTTTCAACTCCAAAGTTAAATAACAGTGGTAGTTTGTGATAAACATATGGCACAATTTGTGCGTGTTTCTTTCTTTATTATGGCTCTTTCATGGGTTACTTAAAAGGTTGAATACCATTCCAATACAAATGATATGTGATGAATTTATTGCTTTACCCACTATAATTAGTGCAAGTTGGAGAGTTGTGCACGAACCACCGATAAAGGGGAAATACACTCGTAACACACATGCAACTACAATAGTGTTTTTTGCAAACTAAACCAGCCTTTCATAGTCAATCAAATTAAGCAATTTCCACATTTTCCCCAAAAAAATTTAAAAAAAATTCCAATTTTTTTTTTTTTTTCAACTCACTATTTTAAACCCATACTATAATCCGAGCTAAGATTGTTACAGTTAGATTAGGAGAAAAAAAGAGAAGCTTTATTGATTAATGAAGAGATAACTACTAGAGTCCTATTAGGAAACTGACTCCTACCAGGTAACTACTAAATATTAAAATAACTAAAGACAGAAACAAATCCATATAATACTAATCTTAAGATATAATCCAGCGTATCGCACCTACAATACTATAATGTCCCCAGCATCACACTTAACATAAATCACAATCTCCAACACATATTTTTCCCCTTTGTTCCCAAACAGATTTTTCCGAATAGTAATTACTATTTACGATGAACAATAATCACTATTCACAATTTTTGATATGTTTTTGTTTATGTGATTTGCGGATTTGATGATATGATCTCTAACCATTGAATCTTGATGTCAATCTTTTATTTTGATTCACGACCTCTTTATTCTTGTTTCATTTTCAGTACGTTGAAATTTGATATTTCTTATATGATTTGAAATCTCAGCAATCAGATCTATTACAATTTTGAATTTTCTATCATTAAAAAAAAAAGGGTTTGAATTGTTGTTACTGCATATTTTTGAAAAAAAATCCATATTTCATTTATTTTTTCATCTTGGTGATTCCTATCTTCTTCTTTTTCTTTCACCAATCTAGTTTGAGCCATTTGTCTCTTACGGCGTTATTTCATTTTTGTTTTCATTTTTTAATTTGTGAGTTGATTTAGGTGTAACCAACTAAATAGACTTCATTGTTTTTTCACAATTTTTTTTTGGAGTTAGAAGGTTCTCAGAATCTAACCATTTTTTGGCTACTTGGAAGAGTTCCAAGAGCTAACCTACTTTTTTTTTGTGGAGCTGGTTTGTGTAATCAGCAATGGAACCAATGTTATTGGTCCATAGAGCCTATCGAGGCCTTTTTTTTGTTTTGGTGAAGATTCAAGTTGGTTTATTTACTGTCTGAAGCTATGTCTCAAATTAATTGTTGAAGACGAAAATTTTGAAGATTCTTCGTGAGGGGAGTATTTTGTTCTCTTTTCCAAGCTGGAATTATGGAGTTTGTGTCTTCCTGCTTTAATAAGGGGAGTTTTAGAGAATATGGTTCTTTTGGTACGTATGAAGTTGATTGAAGACTCAAGTTTTTTATTTGAAGTTGAAGTGGAAGACTTTTTTTGTGAAGTCTTGATTATCCGTGTAGTGTTTCTTTATATTGTGATGTTTTTGGTTGAAATTTTTCAAGTAAAATTGTGCATGTCTTGAAGTTGCAAATGCATTGTGTTCGTGGACTCTCACCATCCGTTTGAGGGGGAGTGTTAGAGATTGTGATTTACGTTAAGTGTGATGCTGGGGACATTATAGTATTATAGTATTGTAGGTGCGATACACCGGATATTGAAGATCCAGTGATGGCAATAGCCGCCAGCGGAAGCGAGAAAACCCTAACTTATCTTCAAGATTTGAGTGGCTCTGGTACTAAGTTAAATTAGGAGGAAAAAAATATAAAAACTATATTGATTATTGAAAATATATTACAATCACCCTAAAGAGGGATTTCAATAAAGAAACCTGCTAGAGTCCTATTAGGAAACTGACTCCTACCAGCTAACTACTAAATATTAAAATAACTAAAGATAGAAATAAATCCATCTAATACTAATCTTAAGATATGATCCAGTGTATCGCATCTACAATACTATGATGTCTCAGCATCATACTTAACATAAATCACAATCTCCAATAGTTACTATTAAGGGATACACTTGTCGCATTGAACCAGTAGGAAACAACACGTTATTAGGTTTTTGTATTGGTTTGGGGCGTATATAACATGGTGTATTGGTTGGTCGTATGGCCGATTATCCTATCTAGCAAAGCAGTGATGGAGGAAGTCTTACTTCAGAAAAATAAGTGATCATAAACCTATTGACTCTTCTTAAGATAATATTGGATATTTTTCTTTTGAAGGTTTCGCTATTATCGTCACAACTTTCTATGCGAAGCTTGGTATTATTGTATCTTCTATTGACTTTCTACACCCCACTAGATCATCTACATACAACATTTCTTTTCAGTCTTCTTTAGGGGACTAGTATGGCATGGGACATAGATACGACATGATAGATGAAATAAATTTTACTAATGTTATTTGTGTTATTTGTGTTATTTGATTTGTGCTTATATTTGAGTACTTAGTCTTAGTTCAAATTTTTAATCAATTTTGATAACTTTGAGTTAGTCGTTTTTTAATGGGGCTAGACATCTGAACATTCGATACTTACATCTGTGATTAATTATAAGGTTTATATTTTCTATCTTTAGCATATGTCATATTAATGTATACTAATATGTATAGATACACTAATGGCAATCTTGTTTCTAGAAATGAAGTAACAAAAAAGAATTTTTTTCCCCTAATAACCTTATAATATTTGAATATTACAATGAATTTTAAAGAGCAAAATTACAAATGGCAGAAGAACTACCTCTGAGCATGCCCCAGGTTTGCTAACTTCATCTTGACCTGCATATCCCAACATATTATGAGAGAGCACATAATTTGAACTTAATTTGTACGAGGCAATTTGTCAAAAACTATAATAACATTTTTATTCCTTACCTCCAACAAATAGTAAACAATGCATTGACTAATGCACCATTTTCGACCATTCATTTAAGGAACCATCTACTATGTGATCAAGGTAGTCAAATGCGAAAAATGTGATCACAGATACTACTAATGCAATTCATGTGATATGGGACTGCATTCCATCTCCATAGCAGCCCCTAAATGTTATCGCATGTCATCGCATCTTGTTGTTATTTCTAATGCAATACATTATATTGCATCGCCAGGCGAGAAACCAATTGAAATATGATAGATAACACAAAAACTAAAATTATTGTACGCGCACCACTATGTATTATGCAAAATGTCATATGCAACTATATAATTACTAAATCTAGCATAATATACAACTACAAAAACTATGACCATTCTAATACAATCAGAATACAATATAGGAGATACGAGATACTCAATTACCTTATTGCAAGCAAAACCTAAGACGGGAAACACCTAGAGACAAAGAGCTTTCATGAAATTACAAGATTGTTAGTTTGTTACTTATCATATTTGGATTTCCTAGTTATAGTTTGTTAGTTACTAATTTGCAATGAGGGTTAGATTTCGAAGTTATGATTTATTAGGTGCTACTTTTTCTTTTCTTTTTTACTGCTTGGTATATTTGAATCTCATTATTTATTTGCATTTTTGAATTTCCCAAGTTTATTACTTAAGCTTAATAACACTTTTATATTATTTTCCTAATGGATATATTGCATATAGAGATTTATATGAACATATATTACGATTATATGAAATTTTTGCGTACTGTCGCAAAATTTGCAATGGCGTTGCAATATTCGCTATACCCACAATAGCATTCTTTTCACCCATGGTAGCATTTCTCGCAACACGCAATAGCTACCTTGAATATTGCTCAGGGACTCATTACTCACCATTGGGCTCTTGGCCCAATGGTGGTAGTACCTCTCTACCTAGTGAGAGGTCGCGGGTTCAAAACCTCATGGGGTTGGAAACTCAGGGTTACACGGATCCCTATATAAAACCGTAATAAATAAATAAATTAAATTAAAAAATAAAAAATAAAAAACTCATTACTCCCACGATTTATTTTGGTGAAATTTCAACTAGACCTCGAATTAAACCCGCCAAATTGACTAAGCAACCCAAATGGAATAAGTAAATATTAGTTACCCGGTAATTTTTTTTGAAAGTGGTCGTTTCTCCTCTGTTCTCTAACTTTTTGCCCCGGTGTCGTGTTTTTTAGTTTCCTCAAATGCTCAATCAACATTCCACACTATGTTCACATCAAGTCTTTCGCTCGGGTTAACTAACAATTTACGAGTCAATTGTTTTGGGTTTCTGAACCCTGGGCAATAAACAGTTACCTAGAAACAACGTTATGGCCAAATCTCGAGTCTCAGCCAAAGCTTGGCTGATAAGAACAAGTTCGAGTCTCAGCTAGAGCTCTGCGTCCACATTGTCCCAGAAAAGACCAACAACACCCTATCCATCATTGACGGTGGTATTGGGATGACCAAATCTGATTTGGTGAACAACCTTGGTACCATTGCAAGGTCAGGAATCAAGGAGTTCATGGAAGTCTTGGCCGCTGGTGCTGATGTTAGCATAATTGAACAATTTAGAGTCGGGTTCTATTCTGCTTACCTTGTTGCAGAGAAGGTTACTGTTACAACAAAGAACAATGATGATGAGCAACAGGTATGGGAATCTCAGACTGGTGGGTCCTCCACTGCGACCAGGAATACCTCTGGTGAGGATCTTGGCCAGGGTACTAAGATGGTTCTTCACCTTAAGGATGATCAGCTTGACTACCTTGAGGAGCGTAGGCTAAAGGACTTCGTCAAGAAGCACTCCTAGTTCATCAGCTACCCAATTTCTCTTAGGACTGAGAAAGAGATTTATGATTATGAGGATGAGGAAGAGAAGAAAGACGAAGAGGGCAAAGTGGAGGTCGATGAAGAGAAAGAAAAAGAAGAGAAGAAAAGGATCGAGGAAAATTCGCGTGAATGGGCTGCTGTAAACAAGCAGAAACCAATCTGGATGAAGAACCCAGAGGAGATTCAAAAGGAAGAATATGCTGCTTTCTGCAAGAGTCTCACCAATGACTGGGAGGAGCACCTGGCTGTGAAGCACTTCTCTGTTGAGGGTCAACCTTGAGTTCAAGGCTGTCCTCTTTGTTTCCAAGAGTGGTCTTTTTGATCTCTTTGATACGAGGAAAAAACCGAACAACATTAAGCTCTACGTCCACCGTGTGTTCATCATGGACAACTGTAAGGACTTGATCCCAGAGTATCTTAGCTTTGTCAAGGGTATTGTTGATTCTGAGGACCTTCCCCTCAACATCTCCAGAGAAATGTTGCAGCAGAACAAGAATCTCAAGGTTATCCGCAAGAATCTTGTTAAGACGTGTGTTGAGCTATTCTTTGAGATTGCTGAGAACAAGGAGGACTATAACAAGTTATGCGAGGCTTTCTCTAAGAATCTCAAGCTTGGAATCCACGAGGATAGCACCAACAAAACAAAGTATGCTGAGCTGCTCAGGTATCACTCTACGAAGAGTGGTGATGAGATGACAAGCCTGACGGATTATGTGACGAGGATGAAGGAAGGCCAGAATGATATTTGTTACATCACGGGTGAGAGCAAGAAGGTTGTTGAGAACTCACCCTTCCTTGAGAAGTTGAAGAAGAAGGGATACGAGGTCTTGTTCATAGTTGCTGCCCATTGATGAGTATGGTATTGGTCAGTTGAAGGAGTTTGAAGATAAGAAGTTGGTTTCTGCAACTGAGGGATTGAAGTTGGATTAGAGTGAAGATCAGAAGAAGTTTGAATCTTTGAAGGAGAAGTTTGAGGGTCTTTGCAAGGTGATTAAGGATGTTTTGGGTGACAAGTTTGAGAAGGTTATTGTTTCTGACCGTGCTGTTGATTCTCCATGCTGTTTGGTCACTGGAGAGTACGGGTGGAAAGCTAAATGGAAAGGATCAAGAAGGCTCAGGCTTCGAGAGATCCCAGCACGACCAGTTATATGTCAAGCAGGAAGACTATGGAGATCAATCTCGAGAACTCTATCATGGAGGATCTCAGGAAGAGGGCCGATGCTGATAAGAACAACAAAACAGTGAAAGATTTGGTTCTTTTGCTGCTCGAGATTGCCCTTTTGACCTCTGGTTTCAGCCTTGAAGAGCCTAACACCTTTGGCAACAGGATTCATAGGATGTTGAAGTTGGGTTTGAGCATTGATGATGACGCCGCTGATGCTGATGCCGATGCAGATATGCCCCCGCTGGAAGCTGCTGATGATGCCGAGAAAGCAAGATGGAGAAAGTCGACCAAACCTAACCCATTTCGTGTCATTTATAGTATGCTTTTAAAGGTGCTTTAGTTTGGTGCACCAGCTTTTCACTTTTCTGGTTGTTTTGAACTATAGTAGGCTGGGTCTCTTATAATTTATGTTCTTGGTGGTATGTTTCGTTCTTTTATCTTTTTGTTTAGGTGATAATATAATTAGTGTTTTCTGGTGCTAAAAAAAGACTTCGATAAAGCATTGAAGCCAGTTCATAGACATTTCCTGAGTAAATATAAAATAGTTCTTACATGACATCACCTTGGGGTCCTGCATTGCAAGCTTAGTTCTCTCTCGGATCCGCTGAAGGGTTTCTGAACAAATTTTGAGAGTTTATAATAGGTTAGAAAAAACAATATAATAGCACACAATAGTGACTGAACAAAAATACAAAATCTAATTCAAACTTGTTGTTCACCTGCACTATGTTTCCTGCCTTTGTTCCATGGGACATTCCCCTTGTTAGCTTTGGAAATTCTTTTTCGTCTTAGAGTCTCTCCTTCATCCACTCTAGTTGTATAATCCTTAGAAGTTTCAGACACTTGGGAGTTCAATTCATGACCAAAATGCAAACTGTGACCATCCTCGGGTCTATCTTCATTCTGAACTAAACACTTTGGTTCCAGTGTAGCGACTGCCTTAATAAGGAAAGCACCCCGCATCTCAAGAGTTTCATTATCAAAGTTCACTTTTTTTGTTATCTGGATAGGTTGTATCCATGCAGAGGCTTTCTCCTTCTCAGACGTATGATTACTGAATGCATTACCATGAACTAGGGCTTGAGCCCTCAATGTGCTAAGTGAATTTGGAAGGAAGTTTGTGAAGTGGCAATATCTGTCAAGGAATTCCATAATTATCAGATGCAGGAGAAGTAAGAGCACAACTGAAAAAGGCAAGTAGAAGTGCAAAATTTGGTCAAAGACCTCTTTTAAAATAACACCAGTTAACAAGGATATGGCTAAAGGGGTGTCTGTGTGTGTGTATGTGCAAGTTAAGAAAAATATAAACAACTTGAAGGAACCTCAGGTGGAGGTGAGTATCAACAATGGTGTCCTATAAGCCACGGAGGCAGTAAAGAAAAAACAAGATGCTATAAAGATAAGAGATCCTATTGAACAGCAGAAAACTCTTACTGCTAACAAACCAATAGCTAGCACTAGAGACAAGGAACCAATGCAGCAAACACCTCCATATGAAGAGGACTTTCCCATTATTATTTTTCCTGGTTTGGAGCATTTGGCTGCAAAATATCCCGGGTTAAGCCCAAAATTTATAGCCCTACATGACAGTTTTAACAATAAGATACAACAGGCTCCGGACGAAAATGCCAAATCAAGATGCTCCTTCTAGCAGCAGTAAAGGCAACAAATGCTGATGTGATGGTGGGCAACATGCAGATTGTGGAATACAAAGAACATCTGGCTACTAAGGATGATCAGGTTGCTCCCATAAAGGATACTATGTCTACAAATAGTCATCAAGCAACTCCAACCCATCAAAGCAGTTTAATAATGGTCCCTAAGTCATCTGAACTTAGATTTGGTTCTGCCCCAAGTCTAAGAAACAATCAATAGAGAGAACAAGAAAACTTGAATGCACATGAAAGTGGAGTAGATGATCCAAATGGAGAATGACAGGTTCCTAAAAGGAAGTGGACAAGGAATGCTACAGCTATAAAAGTTCAAGAGGCAGGTGTTCCCCCCAGCTGCTAAAAGAGCGAGGTCATTAAACCCCCAAAAACAATAAGTTTATCATTGAGGACAATTTATCGAAATGCAAGGGGTCTAGGAAATAATAAATCTATAAAGTATCTTAGAATTATATACAAGCTATGCATCCTGAAGTTGTCTGTATAGTTGAACCAAAGATAAAGCAACTGGTGAGGCTATACAAAGGCTTGGTCTCAAGGAGATGTCACAGCGATGAGGTTTTGGGTGATCTACGGTTTTTGTGGAAGGCTTCTCCACCAGATCCTGACATTATTCACAAATTTAACTAGGTAATTTCACTTATTATTAATGGCAATATTATTTCGGATGTCCATGCTAAATGCCAGTTAAGCCAAAAGCAGAATTTGTAGAATAATCTCAAATGTTTCAACAATTTGCCTTATTCGTGGATAGTACTTGGAGATTTCTACTCCAACATTAGAATGGGTGAGCAAAGTGGACGAAGAGGCACTAATGTTACGGCCACACAGGATTTTTCTGCTAGTATTGACTCTGAAAGTGGGAAGTAACGGCTAAGATACAGCTGGACAAATGGGCAGATGGCGAAGGCAAAAATTATTACTTTTATAGACAGCGCTTTCTACAACCAACTCTGGCACGACACATTTGAAGTGTGGAAGATGAAGATTCTACATAGGCTATATTCAGATCAGTCAATGTTATTTGGTACAAGTTCATTGATCCCAAGACCTAAGAAACTCCCCTTTTAGGCTTTTTAAAGTATGGCTGGATCACCCAGATTTCTACAATGTGGCTAAAGACAGCAAGTACAGTGGAAAACCCATTGTATAGTCCTAAATCCAGATTCGGGATATAAAAGTGTGGAACATCACAAGTTTTGGCAATGTTAAAGCTAAAATCAGGAAACTAGAAGCAGATTGAACAATTTCAGATAGATCAGGAGGACGATACTGAGAATGATTTGATTAAATGCAGCAATGAAAAGCTCAGATGGAAAATCTCTCAAATCCTGAGGCAACGCTCTGGAAACAAAGATCAAGAGAAAAATGGATAAAAAAGGGAGATACAAAAATACTTTCACAACACGTTAAAAATGAAAACGGCAATAGATCACTAGCATTGATGATGAGCATGGAAATGATATTGAAGGCCAGGACTCCATCGCGCAGCATACTGTCCATTTCTATGAACAAAAGTTCGCAGCATCCCCTGTAAGTATTACACTCTAGAAAAGCTCCCAACTCACAAAATACCTAGTGGGGAAAAAATCAAGAAGGTTTTCTTCAATCTGGTCCTGAGAGTGCTCCAGGCCTGATGGTTTATGGTTTTGGTGGAGATAAATCAATTTGATATTATAAAGGCTATTTCCTCTTTTTTCAAATAATACCCTACCTGCTGGTTTAAACTCCAACCTCTTGATACTTGCCCCTAAAGAGAAGAATGCTAGAAGGCTGAAGAACTATAGACCTATCTGCTTAGCAATTTCAGCTTTAAGATTATTACAAAAACTATGGCATCAAGACTCAAAGTTATTGCTCATACACTGATTAGTCCTGAACAAGAGGCTTTTCTACCTGGAAGAAACATTGAAGGCAATATTGGACAGCCTTCAGAGATGGTGAATGAGTTGCCTACCAAGAACAGGGGTGGAAATATGGAGCTAATGATAGAAGTAGAAATAAATAATAAGAAAATTTTATTACTATTAAATTGATAATTAGATTACATCTTAGACTCCCTTTATATAATAGGGGATCTCTAAACTACTTCTATTCTTACTCAATGTGGGACTAAACTAGTATATGTGTAGATGCACACATATACTCCAACACTCCCCCTCACGTTGATACGAACACAAAGTGTTTTTATCAAGGTGGATAAAAATAAGAAAGTAAAATAGATAATCCCTCGTAAGGATACAATCACTCCCTCACTTATAATGAAAATTAAGGCTCCTTCTAAAACTGATAAAACTTCTTCTAGACAATCCTTTTGCAGCAGCAGCAGAAACACTTCAAAGCTTCACATATCCCTTGTGAAATCGGCGGCATTCCGACTTGCCATTTTCCCCACACGTACTTGTGAAATCGGCGGCACTAACCGACTTGCAATTTTCCCACTCGAGGGTAATGTAAATATCTTGAAGAGACACTGAGGTAAGAGAATTAGTCGATGAAGATGATCACTCGAGGTAATGTTGAGGAGAGATTATTATTTGAGGAAAAAGATATCAACTGAAGGAAAGAACCAATTCGCTCGAGGAAAAGAGATCCACTTGAGGAAGATGAAATCATAATTGCGGTGTAAGGAATCGAACATCTTCACCCGATCCAAAGAAAGAAATCGCATCTCGCGACAGGAAAAGATTGCATCTCAATTTTGTAATTGATACTCACGACAGGAATTGAACATCTTCACCTGATCCAATGAGCGTAAATCGCATCTCGCGATGGGAACCTAATATAAAAAAAAATCGTCGTTCACGAAAAACAAAAAAAACAAATAGAGTGTATGACCAATAGAGAAAAAGATCTCTCAGTGTAATTGAGAGATCGGAAAGTCAAATTGTGAGTTATAGGTGGTCAAAGTGAGGTGACCACATAGGACTGAGTAGCAGGGTCAAATGAAATAGTGAAACAAAAACTGAGTTGCACAATAACACCCTTACATCATCGTAGATTGTCGTAGCAACACGTGTAAAAATCAACCCCATCATCCAAACTAAGGCCCAATTATAGAACCATCAATCAAGGCCCAATAGAACAACAAATAAAGATCACACAATTTGGTCCAATACCAAAGATCAAAGTCTTATGCTAAGCATCCTTCAAGCCAAAACCCAAAGTCCAAGTTGCCACATAAAAGAGCCATTGACAATACCATATAAGATAGCTGTTACATATCAAACAAAGCTATGGCAATACCAGATTTGAAGGGTAGTTGCCAGACTTGGAAATTTTTCTCTTCCACCTTTTAGGGTTGAACAAACCACGCAGGGACGAAAGAAGAATTCTTTGCAATAAGAGATCAATCAAGAACATATTGAAGATCACAGAATCTCGAGCACATGCTTTCATGGCTGCCCCACATAATAAATTGCAAATCGTATTAATCTTTGTAAAAATCAGGTCGACTTGTCTGCAGAATCATTTTCTCCATCACATCATAACCATTGACAAAACCCTAATCTAACCAGGAACAAGACCATGAAACAACTCAAAGATTGAAGATGAATCTTAGGGTTCAAAGGGAGTTTTCTTCTTCCCCACCAAAGAAGGAGTTCTGGAAGGCTTGCAATAGCAACAACCAACAACACAGAAGAAGTCTAGGGATTTGTGAACCCTAAAAGCTTTGATCCTTTCACAAGGACTAACACAACCAGCATCAATCAAAATGAGAATCACCGCCACAAATTACTAATTGAAGAGATCGATTTGAACTAAGGAATGCTCGCGAAGGGAGAAGATGATGTTTGGAAGAAGAAATATACAGTCATAATAGTTTCATCCACGTAGTGAGAGTTCTTAATCAACCATGGAGAGTTTGAGACCACAAACACATCAACCGGCAAGATCAGATTGAAGAAGAAACAAAATCCAAAGTGACAAACACCAATTGAAGATGAGGGGAAACGCCAATGAACAAAAACTGAAATTCCAACCTTGGGTTAAGGAACCATAATTCATGAAATAATAAGACAAACACCAAACATACCGGACTTGTTTGAGTAATCTGGCGACGGCAACGGCCGCTGGAAGCAGAAAGACGTTGCGGTGTCATCAAGAATACAACCGCTCAGATACCAAGTAGAAATAAATAAGAAGAAGAATTTATTACTCTTAAATTGATAATTAGATTACATCTTAGACTCCATTTATATAATAGGGGCTCTCTAAACTACTTCTATTCTTACGCAGTGTGGGACTAAACTAGTATATGTGTAGATGCACATATATACTCCAACAATAGACATATCACAAGCATTTGATACTCTAAGTTCAGAGTTCCTGGTCAAAATCGGTTTGATAGTACATGGGTTTCCTGGATTCAAACATTGCTGAAAAGTGCCAGGATTTCAGTGCTTATAAATGAGGGACCTTGTGGTTATTTATCTGCCTCTAGGGGCCTCAGACAAGGGGAACCTCTCGCACCCTTGTTCTTTGCCCTTCCTGAGGACTTGCTAAGTAGGGGAATGTATTCCTGGGTGTTTTCTAGCTGCTATTGGTGTAATGTAGGTGAAAAATCAACTAGACCCCTTTTCTGGCACTGTAAAGTGGCCACTGAAATTAGAAACTGGTGGTGTTCTCTCTTCAGACTGAATGGACAAAGCCTAACTGAGTTTGAACCCAAAATTATACAACAGTTGGGAAGTTCCCTCAGTCCTCTTCTTAAAGAAATGTGGAAATCTATCATATTAATTTCTGCATGGCGTATCATATGGTTAACTAGGAATAAATTGATCTTCAACAACTCGCAGGTTACATTCCAACAATAAAAAAGAAGGTTTCATTTTATCACAAAGTTGGTGCAAGCTTATCCAAAGCTACAATGTTTAATAAATGCAATGAGCTTCCCATTGTTATATTAGTTTCAACTTGCAGCCAGTATTTTTTTCATAGAATAATACATTGTGGACAAAGATCCCATTGTTAAACATATTCTATCTTGTGTTTCATTAGTTTCATTGTCTAGGTATACTTTAGCGGTGATCGGAGGTTGAGAATTTCAATGGTATGATACCAAATAAGAAGCATAAGACACGCAAAGGTAAAACAATGCAAACTAGTACAGAAGTTGGAGTTCATTAACCTTCAATTGAATGTCTGTAGTCCCTTAATCCCAGATTAAAGGATTAAAAATAGTTTGTATCGTCGTTTCGGGCTTGTCACTTCTCACCAGAGTAGGGCACCACTCACTATCTTTGGGTCCCTTTCCTCCTTTCTCTCTCTAGAACGGCTAGGGTTTCCATTAGAGGGAGCATGAGGTTGAAAAAATGCTCTTCTAAGGTGGCCATTGGCTCTTAATTATAGGCTAGGGGCTATAACCCTAGAGTTAGTCTCACGTGACCTAGGATATGACCATAATTCCCTTGAAAGGTTTAAGACCGTTTCCCTCCACGTGAACTGATAAAAGTAGCTGGTTGGTCTAGTTGTTATTGTTTGACTGGGATCATTGGTTCGACCATACGCTGTTCCACTCTAAGACGTGCTCATCGTGAGGTATGCACGTATACAACCCGTGATCTCGTGGGTAGAGGGAGCGTGCTCCTACAATCGCCCCTCAATTTGTTTTGAGCATAGGCTGAGCCAAATTGTAAAGATTTTAAATGCGTAAACGAGGGGTGGCCTCATTGAACAAGTGTTAGCGCCTCTAGAAGTTGAACTGTTAATTTTTTGCCAGTTTATTAAACTAAGAAATGTATTTTTCCTAAATAACTCTATTGCGGAAACTCAGAAGGCGTGTGGTTACAGTAATAATGGTAAGGCGTGGTTTGAGGCGACCATCACGGTGCGCGAAGCCCCAGGCTTTGCCACGTGGGCCCAACCACCTTTTGGCATTCCTTTTATCTCTTTTGTAAATACCTCTCTTCTCTCCCAAACAAATTTTTTTGTTTCTTCTTCCTCTTCTTGATCATTGTTTGTTATTTTCATTGGGAGAGAGTGTAAATGTAATATGTAAGGAACCTGTAATTGCTTTCCAATTTTCAGAATCCGAGTATGCAGATTAGTAACGGCAGCTTCGCAAGGATTAACCACAAGTACTTTGCACCAACCAGGTTTGGATAAACTGTAACAGCAGCAACAATTGTTCGCAAGCAGCAGCAACAGCAGGTTATAGAACCAGCAACAACAGCAGTTTATACAAGCAGCAGCAACAGCAGTTAAACAATAACAGTAGCAGCAGTTTAATTTAACAGAACAGCAACTGCAACCAGTAGGTTATTTTCGTACAGCAGCAACAACAACAATAGTTTTACTTTGTCACATCAGCAACAGCAAGAACAGGAAGCAGGAACTGTTTGGATAAAGTGGAACAACAGGAAGAAGTTGAACTGATTGAACGATGAACGCAGCAGCAAGTCGTAACAGCAATTCGTAACAGCAAGAATAGCTTCTCTATCTATAAAGATTAACAGCACGAATTAGCAGCGCTCGAGGCGTGGGTCGCACTTTCTTTAAAGAGTATGTCAAGTACTCTCCCAGGATACAACGAGCGTATACAGTAGCTTCGTCGGAAGTCTACGTAAATCGAAGCACCCCAATGTAAACCGTATGAGAGAGAGAGAGAGAGAGAGAGAGAGAGAGAGAGATGAAAAGTACAGAGATGGAGAGTTCTTTTCTTTTCTTTTTTTTTGAAGGAGGAAAGGTGGTATTTATAGCTGTTTTTGTTTTACAATCGTGTACAACGTCTCTCAACTTTGAACTCCTAAAGAGTAGGTCTTCTCGCCGTTTGAGGTTAACGTGTAAAGACTAAGCCAAGGTTAGGTTTGAATAAAGAAACCAAAGCCCAAAAGAGAATTGGATAATATTTTACTAAAAAGATTAGGGTGAGTCCAAGCCCAGGCCCAAGGCCTTCAGAGCGAATTGCCCAATCCCAATCCTAATCCCAAACCCAAGTCAAAGCTCAAATGAGTTTAGTTTTTTGAAAAAATCCAACAGAGAGAGACTTCAAGGAAGGAGGACAGAGGTCGGTTTCCGGCGTCTTAAGGCAGTTTTTAACTACACGGTAAAAAAAAAATTGAATTCCCTTGCTTGTACTCTTTTCCACATTTCTATTGTTGTTAGTTTTGTTTTTTTGTTGTCTACCGCCATCAATGGCGGCTTCACTTACATGTATGTCTTGTATTGTTGTTCTCTTGCTATTTCCCCTTTTTCCTTTTCTGTCATGGTTGGGTTTTTCGTTAGTTTTTCTCACTGCTTTGAGAGAAGGGAAAAACTATGTGTCTGTCGCCGCCTTGCTCGCCCAGTAACTGCTCATGGCGATCATTCTATGAGCAGGGGATAGCTAGGGTAGTTAAGGCCTCCTGGCCTTAAAAGGCCCTAGGGTAGTTAGGACCCGTCGTCTGTAGTACACTAATACGGCTGCACATGGCTCATACAGGTGCGAACGGATACCTGCGAATGAGTTGTGTGCAGCTCTCGGACTACTTCTTGTTTTCTTGGTGAGGCATAGAACATGCTGCCGATAAGGTCCTTTCCGCCAGTCAGGTGAGCATAAAAGACTCGAAATGGAAACTACGAGCTAAGGCTCCTCCACGAGCTTGCCCCATGACATGCGCACGGTGCCTTTAAGAGAGGGTCATCATGAAAACGAGACTGGCCCTTCTGTATTGACCGTTTACGGAAATGAAAACAAATATTTATTCGTGCAGACTTCACCGGTTTAGCAAGGCTTCATGGAGATATGGTACGATTCAAAAACAAACGGAATGGGTGCCAAAATTACTTGCTAATTGGGGTGCATTTGGTGGAGAAAAATTAACTGCAAAAGGCACTCATTGAACAGGGCATCACATACTGAAATGAGTCACCCATTAATCGGGGATAATCAGAGGGGGTGTAACGTTGAGTGTCAAATGCAGTCGATATTTATTAATGGAGTGTCAAAGCCATGAGGATTTTGTTGCCGGTGACAAGGGGGGACCCATCAAACCGCAATTTCAATTACAGTACAATCCTTACTCCTTACTCCTAACTCCTAACCATACAAACATGAGAAAAATATATTCTGAAAAACTAAAAAGTCCTCAACCACAAAGAAGAAACCTACCAATATCATCTACAACTTGCTAATAAAAACAAACACAAAATTACCCATTTACCAAAACTACATGAACAACAAATTCAATTACTCACTAAATCCTAACTAGAGAGGAGAAAAAATATTACAATTACTCAAAACAAACCCATATACAATCAATACATGAAGAACCCGAATTCAATTCGAAATCACACTAAAACAACGAAATGGGGGTTTAGAGAAGTACCCAAGGAAGGCATGAGAGTTCATTCAGTCATCAATGGTTCAGCTAGACTAGAAGAGCTTGTTTGTACGCCATTAATGGGTCCTCACTGTCTGTCTATTTGAGTGAAATCTGAGTTTTTCTTTGAGACTAAAAAGCTAGATACGCGCCAATAGTGGCGATAATGGAAATACTTTGGGTGGGATAATATCTGTTTTGTAGAAATGTGATTAAGAGCAACTCTAGTTGTTTCAGGATGTGACGAGGCCAGGTTTTGCTAGAACTTGACGGGATGGTGCGGCAAACGACCAAAGATGGTTGCGGGTGATGATTGAAGATGTGGACGAAGGAAGACCAAAGAGCACGACTTTAGTGATGGATATGAACAAAAGGGAGAAGAGATGAGACAAAGATTATAGTCATTGAATTTTTAGAAAATTATAGGTTACTATTTAAACCTAAGTTAGAGTAGGATAGTTACTTAGTACCCAAGACTGAAGTTAATTTAGAACTCGTATGAGAAAGAAACACAAAATTTAACTTTAGGGGTAAATCGGTAATTTGGACAACCTTTATAGGCGAAGTCGTACGGGGCGATGAACTGTAAAATTCGTAAGATAGTTAAGACAGCCAATGTGGGTTGCACAACTTTTTCATTACTCACCATTACTTTATGTGACACGTTCACTTAATTGTGACACCCTGCTTCAAAAAACGTAGGAAAACCACACCGAAAAGTCGGCAAGGTTCATCGTTATACCTCGGTCTGAAAAATTGTACTTCTAAAACTTCAATACCTAATTATGATCTTCGTTGCTCAACTTTACTAGTCTAAATTTTGGGATATTACACGTAGCCCTCGTGTAATTGAACCATCAGGCTATCGAAATTCTTCCCAAGTAGAATCGCATAACTCATCCCACGAATCATATCAATCATCATCCTGTAGAGATTTTTTCTTTTTGTGTTACCTATATTTTTTCTTGGATTGAATAATCGATGTAGGACAAAGCATCATTGTCAGACGAAGAACTCATACTGATATAGGATGAAAAGCAGGTCTAAAGGAATTTGGCTGTAAAAACTCATTTTTCAACCCTCTATACTCATTTTATCTTAATTGCCAAATACTGAATCTCGTGTTCCCTCTATTATCCCTTGCAAAAACTTTGTTTTCATAGGCTGTTTGAAAGAACTCGCATATTCGAAGATGACAAGGTACGTTCGTGTTTAGATACATGGTCGAGTGATCCTTAGCTTTGGACTATTGGGTATTGAATTGCAGCATGTCTTACTAATTCACAATCGAATTAGAGATTAAACTTGAAGAAGAATTAATAACGAAACAAACGATTTGGCGGGATAATTTCCCAATAGGAACTTATATTGCTCAATTGGATTTATTACAATGAATTACTTCTCAAACCCAAAGTTCTAGAATAAAACTTGGATCATTTCATATTGCCTAACATTGCCCTTTAATGAATATTACAAGTTTCATAGTTACAATATATGACTAAATTGCGCTTAAAACGTCTTGAAAATAGAAGTAGTCGCGATAGTCGTTCGAATGAGCCCATAAGTCATTCGAACGACTTCCTTAATTAAGCCTGAAAATTGAGGCAGAACCTTTGATCTTCTGGAAACCCATAATCACTCGCGAACAACTTCAAATCTCGTTCGAACGACTTGCCCAATTAAGCATATAGAATCATTTTTTTGGTCTTCTATTACGTTTAAAAATCTCCAAAGCTCATTCGAACGCCCTTGGCAAATAAGCCTAGAATCAGCAATAGAACCTTGGCTTGACTTTTCTTCTATCTCGTTCGAACGGCTCCAAGGCTCGTTCGAACGACATGGCGTCTTTTAAGAGGTTTAATGTCTAGATCCTCCTGGATCACTTACAAAATGTATTTCAAGTATGACTCGTGGGAGAATAAGTTGTATCGCTATGTACGTTATGGCAACTTGAAAATTTTAATTTTAAACGAATTCATTATCCCAAACAATTCTACGAGCTACATTATCTTTGTTCCTTCCCAACTTTACTTATGCAACTGAAGAACAATTTTTGGTCTACTTAGTGAATTTTGCAAGAAAATTCAATATAAATCTGCGACTCAACAAATCTTTTATTACATTGGGACTTAAAGATAACGAGAAAGAGTGCATTTGTTAATGGATGTAGAAATTCTAGATTATCTTCGAATTTCCACATCCAATCACCAAAATTGAGATTATTTTATATTCACAATTCATGATTTTATAAAAGCAACAAGGGAAAAAATAATTTTGCAATCAATTCGAGATTAATCCAAAGATAATGCAAAGTTTCATTGCGGTTTAAAGAAAATCATTTTTCTCAAAAGTTGTCGATATTATTACATCAATCCATCATAAGCATACTAGTTATACTCTTAGCATCAATTGCCATTTTTAGTATTCTTCTACCCCCGTTGGCCCGGTTGTTGCACTCATGATTCAATGGTTTAGCTTGTGTATCGCTCTCATAGTAAAGTATACACATCACACACACTTTTTGACATATTTTCCTCATGTTAAATCATAATGTGGCGAACTAATGGCGTCGCTGGGAAACGACTCAGTTTATTGGTGGCGTCCCTGGTAAAATGGCTAGTTTTCCGGTCAGTAAACTTTGTCAATACTTAAGTAAAGAGATTATGACTTAGCTACAAATATGGACTAGAACACCGTAGATTTTACGTAGAAACTCAGTGAAACCTTAGAAAAATCACGACCTTGAGGAGGATTTATGATATGAATCCACTATGTGTTAATCTATTATACTTGCGGAGAAATTGATTAGAATGGTATAATAAAAATTTGAAAGATATCAGAGAGCCCCCATTGACATATGATATGCCTGTATTTATAGATAGATACATGCAATTACAAATATTTATCCTAACTTTATAGGAGGTGGGCAAACTTCACGGATCATGTGCAACGGCTATATTTGACCAAGTGTAATAACTACTATGGTGGTTTGAGATTGGTAGTTGTAGACTTGACATCTTCTCGAATGATTGAATATCTTCGACGCGGCTCTGATAGTGTCTTCTTATCTAGTCTGGGAAATATGCTACTACAATCGCTCCATTCTGAATACAATTACTAGTTGTTGTGCCTAGAAGAACATTTTGAAACTTGTGATGTTTAAATCTTGTCTTGGAAAAAATGTTGGAGAATAAAATCTCATGATTTGCGCCATAAATGTAGGGCAAGTATATTTGATTGGTGATGTATATCTTTGAGAGCTTTATATATAAATAGCTATTTTGTTTGGAAAAAAGTGTAGATGTTTTCTGCAATGGTGAGAACTCGTTCACACTGTCAGCAAGATGCAGAGGAAGGTCGTCTGGCCATTAAGGTGGTTGAAGTGGAGGAACCATACTTTGGGCAATTGTTGTTGATGTTTTTCTTCCTCGGACCCTTTTGACATTGCAGGTATGTCACTAAAGCAGATGGAAGTAGAAGCTGATCGATAGTTCTAGTATGACATTTTTGCAGATTAAGTACTTGAGATCAACCATCGTCATACTGTCTTGAGGTATATTGCAGAGGATGAGATTAGGCAAGAAGATATTCTTGCTGCTAGAGGAGTATTGATTCCATGTGGACAATTAAATCATGTGCCTTGTTTTAAATGTAGCTACATGTGACCAAGTGTTGTAATGTTCTCGATGGTAATAAAAAAATTTAATTGAGGTATTCTCGATGTGTGTATTAGGAAAGATTGTTCTTGTCAAATACTTTTTGAATTTTGAATTTTAGTTGCAACTGTTCTGTTAAAATAGGAGATAGATAAAAATGAAAGATATGGCGTAGTCTTGTAAAGAATAATGGTTAGGTGTATCCCTGCAGGTGATGTATTAATTTATAAGGAATTGAATGTGCAGTCTTTTTTTATGAGTTTACGAACTGCTGATGAACACATAATTATGACATTTTTAATATACCCGAACATGTATTTTAGTCGTCCATTATATTTAATTTTGGGTACTTATGCGCGTTTGTTTGATTGTAGCTATTGGAGATGAATATTTGAAACCAAGCCCTTAAAGTCAAGTAAAAGTTTTTCCAGCAGTTCATAGCACAAAAAGTCAAAGACACAATATATTTGGTCTCAAGATTGAAGAAATATATACACAAATATTATTGGAGAATAAGATCAAAAAATATATTTCATCCAAGATCATTGAAGATATTTTATATTGAAGATATATGCAAGAGTTTTCATGAAGAAAGATCTTTACATCATTTAAGGGAATTATATGCAAGAATCTTAGGTGATTGGTTATAATATTAAAATATATTATTATAAAAATATTCTTTAAATTTTAATGTATAGTTTCTAAATTTGGGTTCCTTCTCCTATAAAAGGAACCTTCCCCCTATTCTTCAAGCATCTATCTCTCTCTCACCCTCTCTCTCTCTCTCTCTCTCTCTCTCTCTTATTTGCTTTATTTATTTTAATACGATGATCTTAGGGATAATGCGAGGCTAATCCCTTTTTAGCTATGACTAGAAGGAAATTAATACCAAAGTAGAGATAGTGATATATAGTTTTCTAGGATTAGCTCTTTTTCGGCATATCTTCTAAGAGCTATAATCCACTTCTAAACTTAACCATAGTTAGGAAGTAAATTTAGTCTCTTTTGCCAAAATCTAGTGTTATAACCACTAAGTCAGATTTTAGGGCAATAAAGGGAAAAGATGCGTGAGAAGAAACTCAACCAAGCTTAACCATAGTTGGTTGAATCTCTCCTCCAAATCGGATTTAGTGAAACTTAATGATTAAACCATAGATGCCAACCATGAATCTAGGGTTAGCATCTACACTAAAAATGCCCTACTCAGGATTTTTGGTACATAAATCCGCCTAGTAAAACTATTTGATCTATTGTTATTTCCGTTGGGTAGAACTTTAGTCACGGCTAATTTCTTTTAATTTGATCTTATTTCTTTAGTTTTATCTTAGTTTTGAAGAAAATACCAAATCATCGATAAATAGGCCTAGGATTAGTTTTTCGCATCTTGTCACTCTCTGTGGTACGACCCCCACTCCACAATTTTTACAACGGTAAATCTGTACTTGAGCGAGGTATTAAGTAACGCTTGAAAAAGTGTTCATCAAATTGGCATCGTTGCCGGGGAGTGCAACGGTGCGAAGGACCGTTACTAATACTGATTTCTTTTGTTCTTTTATTTGTTTTTATTTATTTTTATTGTGTTTAACATAATTATATATATTTTTTTATTTTTTTATTATATTTTTTGTTAGATTTTTGTGCTACTGTAGCGTATCCTTAAATTTTTGGTGCTACTTTTACTGTAGCCGGTTTTTGGTGACATTGGAAGTTTTAAACTTTTGGGTTTAATTTAATCATTAATGATTGCATAAAATAATATGTAGTGTGTGGAGAAATTGTGTTTTTTGGTTTTGGGTCTTGGTCGTTCGAACGACCCTTGACAACTCTCTGGAATTTGGCCCAAGAGCCCAAGTCGTTCAAACGACTTGATATCTTGTTCAAACGACCAATATTCAACTTCCTGGAAATTTAGCCCAAATGCATATTTCGTTCGAATGAAATCTAAATGAGAAGTATTTGGTGAAGAACATCCAAATCGACTCCATTTGAAGAGGAAGCTTTATCGCTTCAAAATGAGATAATGGATTAGTATGTCAGAGCATTTGAATGATTTTACCAAGTTATTAGTCGACTTGGCGAATTTAGAGGAAAAGGTTGGTGATGAAGACAAAGCACTATTATTCTTGAACTCGCTTCCCGAAGAGTACGAACATTTTGTTACGATAATAATATATGGGAAAAGTTCATTATAATACTCAGATGTGACTACGGTGGTTGTAAACTAAGAGTACCAAAGAAAGGAAAAATATAAGTCCGAGGAGTCGACATCTGAGGTATTAATGACTAGAGGGAGGTCTTCAGACTAAAAGAAGGCGAGTGGTAACAACCTTCGATCAAAATTGAAAGGTTGCAGTTTAAATAGTAATAAATTGGGTAAGGACCAATGCGCGCTTTACAAGGAAACGGGTCATTGGAAAAATGATTGTCCAGCGCTTAAGAAAAAGAAAGCGGGAAAATTGGGTTCTTCTATGAATTTGGTTCGGGACACGGAAATAGGAGATAATGATTCAAATTTCTCTTTTACTATAACATCTAGTGCATGTGTTAGTGATACAAAAGAATGGATTTTAGATTTGCGTGTTAGTTATCACAATTGTCCCGAAAAGGGTTATTTTTCTGGTTTGAAAATACTAGAAGATGGAGTGGTGTTGATGGGAAATGATAAGCCTTGCCGCATCTTGGGGATAGGTACCATTCAACTAAAATTGCACAATGGGTTAGTTAAAGAGATTGATGAGGTTCGGTATATTCCGATGATGAGAAAGAACATTATCTCGACTGGTTTACTTGAAGCGAAAGGCTACAAGGTTGTGTCTGAGAATAGGGTGAATAGGGTTCATAAGGGAGCCATGGTGATATTGAGGGGCTATAGAAGAAGTAACAACTTGTACTATCTTAATGCTACAACGCTAGCTGTTCTTGGTGAGATTGCTACTGCGGAAAGGGAGGAGACCACTTCCATAGATACCACTCGGCTATTGCACATGCGTTTGGCGTATGTTGGGGAAAAGTCATTGAGAGTTCTCGCGAACCAGGGGCTATTGAAAGGTGTCAAGGTATACAAATTAGAATTTTGTGAACACAGTATTCTGGGCAAGCAGACAAGGGTAAAGTTCGGCACCGCTATCCACAGTACTCTTGGAACCTTTAATTATGTTCACTGTGATGTTTGGAGACCCTTCAAGAATGCATCGCTAGGAGGGAAGCATTATTTTGTGTCTTTTGTGGATGACTATTTTAGGCGGGTATGGGTATATATCATGAGGAAGAAGGATGAAGTCCTAAAAATTTTCATGACGTGAAAGAAGTTGATTGAGACTCAGACTGGCCGAAAGATTAAAGTGCTCCATTTGGAAAATGGTGGGGAGTACACTAGTAATCAATTCTTGCAAGTATGTCGGGATGAGGGGGTAGTTCGATACTTCACGATTAGAGAGACACCGTAATAAAATGGGATAGCTGAGCGCATGAACCGTACTTTGCTAGAGAAGGTACGTTGTATGCTGTCCAATTCATAGTTGGGCAAGGCATTTTGGGCTGAGGTTTGACATATGCATTCTATCTCATTAATAGGTTTCCTTCTACTATAATTGAGGTAAGACACCAATAGAAGCTTGGTCGGGTGAGCCTGCTACAGATTATGATACTCTTCGTATATTTGGGTGTCCGACATACTATCATGTTAAGGATGGTAAGTTGAATCCACGGGCAAGGAAGACCATTTTTTTGGGTAAGAAGAAGGGTGTGAAAGGCTATAAGTTATGAGATACGAGAGACTAGAAGATCATTCTGAGCAGAGATATCACTTTTGAAGAGGCTTCTATGATGAAGTCACATGGCTCTAAGCACACAGAAAAGACCACCAACAAGGTTTCACAGCGGGTAGAGATTGATGTGTCTTCACATTGGCCAGAGAGTTCCGTACTTAGAGGGGGGTCATCTACCGGTGTGACAATGGGTGATGAGCCATTAGTACTTGTTCTAAATGATGAAGACACGGATGAAGGTGGAACATTTGGTAGTACAGATGAAGAGATTCCAGTGGCGGAGTAAATTGCAACTTGTAAACCAAAGAGGAATATGGGTAAGCCAAAATGGCTTATAAAGAATATGGTACTTCCAAAGGTGAAGGCCATAGTAGTCTATGCACTACCGATTGTTGAAGATGTTTCTTCCATGGCTAAATATTGAGAGGGAGCGAGGATGGAAGAGATGTATTCTCTTCACAAGATGGCGATTGGTGGTAAATGGGTCTACAAAAAGAATTACAATTGTATCCTATTGTATCCTATTGACTTTAGTAGCGAATTTGAATTTGAATTGCAACATCTCGATGTTAAGACGACGTTCTTTCATGGGAAGTGGAAGGAAGAGATCAATATGACTCAACTAAGTGGGTTTACTGTTGTTAGAGAGGAAGATACGTATCAATTGATGAAGAGATCATTGTACAGTTTGAAGAGATTTCCAAGATAACGGTACAAACAAACTCTTGATATGGAGATTCATAGAGATAGAGAGAAGGGAACAGTGCGTCTCTTTCTTATGGATTGATTTGGCCCCTCACGGGGATTGTGTGAACTACGGGCGACTTGATCCATAGTGGTACATAGGCAACCATTGATTTGGTGTAGTCGATTTGGTTCCTTGGGAACAATTTGCTCCATTGGGACATTTGGTTAATTTTGGTTATGTTAGACATTTGGTAGAATTGGGTTCCTTGGGATGCTGGGATTTGATTTGGTTCCTTGGGATGTTTGGCTTGGATTTGGTTCTTTGGGACGCTTGGTTTAGATTTGGTTCCTTGGGGCACTTGGTTTAGATTTGGTTTCTTGGGACATTTGGTCGATTTTGATTCCTTGGAAAATTGGTTTGGATTTGGTTTATTAATTCCTTGGGACGCTTGGTTTCATTTTTGATTCCTTTGGGACGTTTGGTTTGATTGGTTCCTTGGGTCGCTTGGTTTGGTTTTGGCTCCTTAGGACGCTTGGTTTGTTTGGTTTCCTTGGGCCGTTTGTATGTTTGGGTCTTTGGGGACATTTGATGGTGGAAAGTCTTTGTTTAGTTTCTATGTTCAGCTCAGATTTCAGCTCGTTTGGTTTGGGAAATCTTCACCGAGGTGGAGAATTGTGGAAAAATTGTATTTTTTGGGTTTGGGTCTTGGTCGTTCGAACGACCCTTGAATCCGTTCAAACGACCCTTTAACAACTCTCTAGAATTTGGCCCAAGAGCCCAAGTCGCTCGAACGACTTGATATCTCGTTCGACGACCAATGTTGAACTCCCTGAAAATTTGGCCCAGAAGTATATTTCGTTCGAACGAAATCTGGTAACTTGGCTTTTTTGATGGTTTTTGAACCTCTTGATTACCTCAAGATTTGAGCGATTATAAAAGGGTTTCCCTAGTATATAAAGGGAAACTTGTCCTTTGAGAGCCATCCCCTTTTGATACAATCCTTTGGTGAGGTCTTTTGAGAGGTGTTCTTGAGAGAAACCTCTAATGGGTTTATGAGTGATTGTAATTGGGATCTTGAATAAACTCACTCTCTCTCTTGAAAGTGGACGTAGGCAATTTTTTGAACCACTATAAACTTGGTGTTGTATGTATTTCCTTGTTTGTGTTTGTTCATTGCTAACCCAAATCGACTTGGAGTTTGTGGTTTCCGAGCTTGAGGCTCAACATAGTGCACATCTCTTAAATTTGTTGCTTGGATTTTAAAAGTTAGTTTTAAATAGTTAGTGCTCATCTCTTGAGATTTGGTGCTTGACTTATAAAGTGGGACATTTACATTTAATAATTTACTGCTAATCTCATCGATTTATCACGGCACAACCAAGTTATTTTTGTGCATAAGAAAACTCAAGTTCTTGGTTTGGGTTATTGCTTTATTGCTTTGTTTGAGAATATTTTGTAGCCGTTTTCAAGAAAGGAAAATATTTTGCAGCTTCTTTACATCATCTAAGTTGGTAATTCCTTGTTGGAGCATTGAAGTGCATCATCATAGCCACATCTACTCTTGTCTAGGCAAAGAATTCCAAAAGTGCTTTTAGTCAGTGGTGTTGGCTTTAAGGAGGAGCTTGGCCTTGAAGAGCGTTAAAGTGTGGAAACAAGACGGGCAATACGCAAGGCAAAAAGCATCATCAAATCCATCCTTCTTGTACCCCTTAAGTGAAGGGACACATCCTTCTTTCATCCCGTAAGTGAAGGGGCGACCACAACTTCACCAGGAAATACTTCCCGTAGGTTGGTATCTTTATAAACTTGACATCTATAAGGGGTTCATATCCGCTTCGCCCTGGCACTAGGAACATAAAGTCCTGTGGACTATACAAATACACGCTGCTTTAATAAAAAAATTATTGTGTTTCGATTGACCTATTAACGTATTTAAATTTCTTTTCTTTCCAACATTTGTAAAGGTAAAAACTATTAGAGACTTGCGGGATTTCATCAACCAAAAAGCTCTCTAACAAATGGGACCACCCATTAGGGATACGAAGAAATTCGTATTACATAAAAATTGAACGTCCCGGACCTGAAAATAACTAATAATAAAAGAGAGTAGCAAGATTCCCACGGGATTTCATCACCTAACAGATAGATGTACCAGACCGGGGTAGAAACATGGGTTCGTAGGATACGGCCTCAGCCTAGAGCCGTGAAATACTGGTTGTAGGTTTGCGACGCCACCGTTCTGAGTGTTGACATACGATAAGGTGACTCGCTCAGGCGTGAGGACTGAACATCTACTCTAAGCTAGTACTAGCATAGTGATGCAGAGGAGTGTAGGAACCAAAACCTTTGACCATCCTACTCTTTTGTCAACATAGAAGAAAATAGGGGAGACCTAATTTTTACTTCTTAAAAAATGTTTAAGTGTTAGACTATAAGTTTGATTGATTATTTACTGCATCGGGTGTCAAATTTTATCGCATATTAGTTTGTGCATGATCAATTGGACACGTAGAGAAAAACTTTTAGGAAGTTTACCAGAACCTTTGCCTATTTACGGCCCACCACCTCAGCCAAAGCGGGGAGGGCGACTACCTCGCCCAATCAGTACAATAGAGAACTTAGGACCCCTAATTTTGGAGGAGGGTAATCTATCTAGAGTTGACCCAATTAAGCTTGTTATTGAGCTTGAAGTTGTGCCCCCAATCATGGCTGCCGCCAAATCTCTAAGGGACTATTGGACCCCTGTAGTGAGCAATATTCCTTCGTGTATCGTGTTACCGCCCGTCACAACAAAACATTATGAAATCAAGCCTAGTATGATCCAAATGTTACCTACATTTCATAGGCTTGATTCTGAAAGCCCTTATAAGCACGTCCACGAATTTAAGAAAATTTATACACTATCAAAATATCAATATTTTACAGAGGATTCCGTCCGCCTTCATTTATTCTCATTCTCACTAAAAGACAATGCGAGTAATTAGCTTGATTCATTAGCACCAACATCTATCAATTCATGGGACCAAATGGAGACCAAGTTCAAAACCAAATGGTTTTCAATGGGAAAAACCCTCACTCTTTGAAATACAATTGTTGAATTTGCTTAAAATAAAAGTGAAACGTTTTATGGCATGAGAAAGATATAAGGATCTTCTTTCACAATGGCCCCATCATGGTTTTGAAAAGTAACATTTAGCCCAGATCTTATATCGTGGAATAACCTCTGAGAATCGTTATAGGCTAGAATCCATGCATAGTGGTAAATTCTAGGACCTTGAACCTGATAGAGCTTATGAGGAGTTTGAGACATTGGCTGAGAAGTCTCAATAGTATGATTTTGATCCGCATAGAAATGTCCATACAACCAAGAAAGGTGGCTTATATGATGTGAGAGAGGGAACGACCATCAAAGCCCAATTAGATACTCTTACCCAAAAAATCGAGGCATGACTATGAATCAATCTAAGGGTAGTGTGAGCCAAGTTTAGCAACAGGGTTGGACCGTTTGTCATAATGTCATCCATGTGACTCAAATGTGTCCTATGTTCAATAAAATGAATGACAATCAAGAGCAAGTGAATCCTTTTAATAATACCTACAAAAGACCTTTTGACCAGTACAAGCCAACTTGGCAGAAACACCCAAATTTTTCGTAGAAGAACAACCAACCCTTTGGAGAGCCACAAACCTCAGTTCATAATTTTCCTAGGAATGCCCTTTCTTAATCTTATCCTGAGGCATCTCAGCAATCCTTTCAGTAATCCAAACAGTTTCCACCCGCTCCACCTAAACCATCTTTAGAAGATACCCTTGCTCTCTTCATGCAACAATTAATGGAAAGTAAAAAACAAACGTTACAATTTCAGCAACAAATGATACAATTCCAGGAATAGACTTTGGTGAATCAAAATTCTACATCCCGATCTATCTCTAATTTAGAGACTCAGATAGGTCAATTGGCAAATATATTGCATGAGAGATCACCAGCTAAGCTACCTAGCCAACCTGTATCCAATCCAAAAGGACCACCGAGTTTTGATTCTGGCTCAATCCTAAAATAGCTTAATGTCATTACTACTCTTTAAAGTGGTAGACAAATTGATAACCAAGTTGAAATACCTAGAGTTCAGCCAACACCAGTTGCTATTGAGGATGAGGTAGGTACGAGTGAACCAGTTGTAATAAGCAACCATGAACCTTCAAAGAAATCTAAAGAGTTGTCTACCTCATCCATTTCTATACCAAAGGCACGTGTTGAGCCAAATGTGCCTTATCCACAACGCCTTCTTCCAGCTAATAAAAGGATTCAATTTGACGAAATATTATATACATTTAAGCAAGTTCATATAAATATTTCAGTACTCGATTCCATCATGCTTATTCCTGTATATGCCAAATTTCTTAAGGATGCATGCACTAGGAAAAGGAAAATCAATGTGCACAAGAAAGTCTTCTTGACTGAGACATTAACCCCTCATAAGCTTCGAGATCCCAGAAGCCCAACTATCCCTTACAAAATTGGAGATCACAAAGTGGATAGGGCGTTACTCGACTTGGGGGCTAGTGTGAATGTCTTACCTTATTCGGTCTATAAGGAATTAAGACTTGGAGAACTCGAACCTACCCGAATGACACTTCAATTGGCAGATAGGTCAATACGATAGCCACGTGGTATCCTTGAGGATATCCTTATCAAGGTTAATACTCTCATTTTTTTGTAGACTTTATTATTTTGGACACTGAAGATGTCAAGAATCCTAGTTGCGGGATCCCCGTCATATTGGGCCGCTATTTTCTTCCTACTGCTATGCCATTATCAATTGTTTTAATGGGGTCTTATAACTATCTATGGGTAACTTGAAAATCAAACTCAATATTTTTAGCAATAATACTCAAGTGCCTGATTCTGATAACATGGTTGGGCTCAATATGATTGACTATCTAGTTTATAACTCTTTCCCCAAATCCTTTTCTGAGGACCCATAAGAATTATGTCTTGTAAACTTTGGTGAGGACTTTGATGGAGACACGATCGTTGAAGAGTTTAATGCCTTACTCGACTCAACTCCTATTTTTAACATGTCCAAATGGAGACCTAGACTGGAACCTCTTGAACCATCAACTATTTTACCTATTACATCCATTGTTAAACCACCCCAGCAGGACCTCAAGCCATTACCCAATACTCTGAAGTATGCCTTTCTAGGTGATTCTAAAAATCTAACTGTGATAATAGCTTCCAATCTAGATGACGACCAGGAAGGTAGACTGCTGAGTGTCCTTAGAAAACATAAATCAGTCATAGGGTGGTCTATAACAGACTTGAAGGAAACTAGCCCGGCCGTGTGCATGCATCGCATCAATCTTGAGAACGGTCTTAAAAATTCACGTGAGATGCAATAACGTTTAAATCCAACTATGATGGAGGTGGTTAAGAAGGAAGTTCTCAAGCTATTAGGCTCGGGTATCATATACCATATTTCATATAGTAAGTGGGCCAGTCCTGTTCAAGTTGTACCCAAGAAATCAGGGATTACTGTAGTTGAAAATGAGAATAATGAATTAATCCCTTCCCGTATGACCACCGGGTGGTATGTTTGTATCGATTCCAGAAAGTTGAACACGGTCACTAGGAAAGATCATTTTCCTCTTCCATTTATTGATCAAATGCTTGAACGATTAGCGGGAAAAAATCATTATTATTTTCTTGACGGTTATTCTGGATATAACCAGATCCCCATCGCTCCTGATGATCAGAAGATAATCGCATTCACGTATCCCTACGAGACTTATGCTTATCGACGTATGCCATTTGGTTTATGTAATGCACCCGCTACATTTCAATGTTGTATGATGAACATATTCTCTGATATGGTTGATAAATTTATTGAAATCTTCATGGATGATTTTTTAGTGTTTGGTTCCTCTTTTGATAAATGTTTACATCATTTAGAGCTTGTGCTAGAACGATGTACACAAACCAATTTGGTGTTAAACTGGGAAAAATGTTACTTCATGGTAACAGAAGGGATAGTTCTTGGATATATCATCTCCAACAAAGGGATAGAAGTTGATAAGGCCAAAATCGATATTATTTCTTCCTTACCCCCTCCTCGAACGGTTAAGGCCATTCGATCATTTCTAGGCCATGTGGGATTTTATTGTCGGTTCATAAAAAAATTTAGCAAAATTTCCCAACCCTTGTGCAATTTACTTACTAAGGACACTGATTTCCACTTTGATGATGAATGTTCTAGAGCTTTTAAGAAGCTCATACTTCTATTAACTTCTGCTCCAATCATCTAACCGCCCAACTGGGATCTTCTATTTGAATTGATGTGCGATACATCTGACTACGTTGTTAGAGTAATTTTAAGGCAAAAAGTAGATAAAAAACCTCATATTATTTACTATGCTAGTCGCGCGCTCAATGATGCACAAATGAATTACTCTACCACTGAGAAGGGGTTATTAGCCATTGTGTTTGCATTAGAATTTTTTTGGTTATATCTTGTTGGGTCCACAATTATTCTCTACACCAATTACGCGGCCTTAAAATATTTGTTAACCAAAAAGAGCGCTAAGCCTCAGTTAATCCGATGGATCCTCTTATTACAAGAATTTGACATCGAAATTCGAGATAAGAAAGGTATTGAAAATGTTATAGCAGACCATTTATCCCGACTTCTAATCGAAGGTGGTGAAGATCTCTTATTTATCTTAGAGACATTTCCTGATGAGCTGCTCATGGCTATTATACAACTACCTTTGTATGCCGACATTGTCAATTATCTTGCCACTGAGTGATTACCTGACCACTGGTCTAAGCAAGATAAAACTAAATTCCTGCACGAGGTTAGACGTTTCAGTTGGGATGATCCTTATCTGTATAAGTTTTGTTCTAACCAAGTTATTAGGAGATGCATTTCAAATGATGAGTTCCAGAGTGTACTAATGTTTTTCCCACACCTATACCTGTGGAGGACATTTTAGTGCTAAGAAAACGACTACAAATTTTTTTCAATCTGGTCTTTATTGGCCTACCCTTTTCCGTGATGCACAAACCTTTTGTTATACTTGTGATAGGTGTTAGAGGACCGGTAATATTTTTTACCGCAACATGATGCCCCTAAACAACATTCTTATTGTTAAACTTTTTTATGTTTATAGCATAAATTTTATGGGTCCGTTTCATTTATCTCGTAAAAACCTTTATATTCTAGTCGCAGTGGACTATGTCTCCAAATGGGTCGAATCGGTAGTATGTTTGACAAATGACTAAAAGCCTGCGGTCAAATTGATAAAAAATATTTTTAATCGTGTTGGTACTCCTTGAGTAGTTATTAGTGATTGTGGAAAATATTTTTGCAATTGTGTTTTTAGAACTTTATTGAAAAATTATTCCATCACTCATAAAGTTGCCACACCTTACCATCCATAAACAAGTGGTCAAGTAGAAGTTTCCAATTGGGAGATTACAAGAATTTTCGAAAAATTTGTTTGAACTGATCGCAAACACTGGTCAGATCGTCTTGATGATGCTCTTTGGGCCTATCAAACAACTTATAAAACTTCGATTGGAATATCACCCTATAGACTTATCTTTGGGAAGGCTTGCCACTTGCCTGTGGAACTAGAACACAAAGTCTTTGGGCCACAAAGGCCCTTAGCTTTGAGATGGACCAAGCTGGGTCCAAGAGAAAGCTTCAACTTTTTGAGTTGGATGAACTTCATCATGAGGCTTATAAAAGTTCAAAAATTTACAAGGAACATACTAAAGCTTTTTACGATAAATCAATTATTCGTAAAACCTTCGAGCCCAATTAAAAGGTATTGCTTTATAACTCTAAGCTTCGTCCATTTCCTAGGAAACTACAATCCTGTTGGCATGACCCCTTTACGGTTAAAACTATTTTTCCTCATGAGGCCGTGGAGGTGGACGATCCTGAGAACAAAAATATTTTTAAGGTCAATGGCCAACGATTAAAATCTTAGCTAAAGTCCTACACTTTTGATGAAGAGACAACAATTTCTAAACACTTAAACTAATTTTACCTTGACATAAATATTATGGAAAAGCCTAAATTTTGAAATTGTACTAAGTACATACTAGAATATTTTGGATTATCTTAAACTAGATGTACTATCTTTTAATTAGCGACTAATTCAAGTTAGCTTGGCATATTTTAAAAATGTGCACTTTACTGTAGTTTTGCAATTAATACATTCAATAAATTTTTGCTTAGTGTAAGGGAAATTTAGTATTTATGTTAGGAATAGTTTGTTATAGGGGAGACAACTGCCTAAGAATAAGTTCATTCCAAAGAAAAAATAATAAGCCAAATGTGCTCTAAAAACTATCACGCGCAAGGCTACTCGCACAATTATGAACTCAAAGAGGAAAAATTATCACTAATCTAGAGTTTGAACATGAGCATTGTGAAAGGAGTACAAAAAAATATTATTTATAAAAATTCTGAGTCTAGGTCATGATGGGGCACTACACCCCGACAACCTTAGCCAACTGGCGGGGATTGTCGACTAAAAACTCTTTATTACAGAGGCTTTACTAAGAAACAATGTACTTAAAAGAAAAGGCTTGCAAAAGAAAAGAAAAAAGTAAAATTCTAGGAAGACGAATTGACTAAGGCACTTGTCGAACTGACCGTTGAATTTATTATAGTAAGAACTAGACTACAAAAACTGAGTAAATTATTATAGACAATGTATTAGGCAATAAAACTATTTTTACTGTATACTCAAATATAGCTAAAGTAAAATACTTGAATCTCTTTCTAATCTTGAGGTAGTACCTCTAGTTTCGGATAAGCTTAAAATATTATTTAGTATACTTTGGAGAATAGTAGGTTTAAGGATTTCCCATCGGTATACTTTTATCACAACTAAGTAAGGATAAGTTCGCAGGAAATGGGTCATGTGTATTCTATAATTGTTTAAAATGTCATTATTGACTTTTGTGGGTATAGTCACTGTAAACCCTCACGAGACAACACTCGTCCACCAGGCTAAACCTGGGGGTTTAACAACTTGTTGCATATGCTAAATGCAATTGCGTTCCCAGTGAAAGTGGCTATTATTTTATTTTACTCGGGACAAGCAAAATTCAAGTTTGGGGATATTTGATGAACACGCAATTAAAATATTTTTAATATACCCAAACATATATTTTAGTCGTCCATTATATTAAATTTTGGGTAGTTATGCGCGTTCGTTTGATTGTAGCTATTGGAGATGGATATTTGAAACCAAGCTCTTAAAGTCAAGTAAAAGTTTTTCCAGCAGTTCATAGCACAAAAAGTCAAAGACATAATATATTTGGTCTCAAGATTGAAGAAATATATACACAAATATTCTTGGAGAATAAGAACAAAAAATATATTGCATCCAAGATCATTGAAGATATTTTATATTGAAGATATATGCAAGTGTTTTCATGAAGAAAGATCTCTATATTACTTAAGAGAATTATATGCAAGAATCTTAGGTGATTGGTTGTAATATTAAAAGATATTATTATAAAAATATTTTTAAATTTTAATGTATAGTTTCTAAATTTGGGTTCCTTCTCCTATAAAAGGAGCCCTCCCCCTATTGTAATAGAGCATCTCACATTGGATGGAATTGAAGAAATACAAGAATACTTTTTGTTCAAGCATCTCTCTCTCTCTCTTATTTACTTTATTTATTTTAATACGATGATCTTTAGGATAATGCTAGGCTAATCCCTTTTTAGCTATGCCTAGAGGGAAGCCAATACCAAACTAGCGATAGTGATATATAGTTTTCTAGGATTAGCTCTTTTTTGGCATATCTTCTAAGAGCTATAATCCACTTCTAAGCTTAACCATAGTTAGGAAGTGAATTTAGTCTTTTTTGCCAAACTCCAGTGTTCTAACCACTAAGTCAAATTTTAGGGCAATAAAGGGAAAAGATGCGTGAGAAGAAATCCAACCAAGCTTAACCATAGTTGGTTGAATCTCTCCTCCAAATTGGATTTAGTGAAGCTTAATTATTAAACCATAGATGCCCAACCATGGATCTAGAGTTAACATCTACACTTAAAATGCCCTACTCAGGATTTTCGGTACTTAAATACGCCTAGTAAAACTATTTGATCTATTATTATTTCTGTTGGGTAGAACTTTAGTCATGGCTAGCTTCTTTTAATTTGATCTTATTTCCTTAATTTTATCTTAGTTTTGAAGAAAATTCCAAATCATCGATAAATTGGCTTATGATTAGTTTTTTGCATCTTGTCACTCTCTGTGGTACGACCCCCACTCCACAATTTCTACAACGGTAAATCCGTACTTGAGAGCGGGGTATTAAGTAATGCTTGAAAAAACATTCATCAACTGTATTGGTAAAGATGGATAGGATAGAGGAGGTTAAAATGTATTTAGATGGCTTAGAGCAACATCGTAATAGTCTGTTGTCTTTTAGGAGGCAAATGATGCATGAGTTTGAGAAGATACGTGTTAGGCGAACTGCTAGACGGCTAGCCGATGGGTCTCGAAGGGGTGGGTCGAACTGTAGTGTGGGGTCTATAAATTCCCTACTACCTGGTGACTATTCACTCTCCATTATGTCTGAAAATTTCCAAAGCCATTATCTTTGTTCATCTATTATAAACTCGTCCATCATTGGTACTAAAGAGATTATTGTGCTTATTGGGAGGGCTAAACTTGCAAAGAGGAGAGATTTGGAAGTTGTTAGTCAACAAAGTAGGTTTTTCTATTTTTGATATTTTTCATTAATTCGATGTTTGTTTGTCTTTTCCAATGATTGCTTGAAACCTTTTGTAGATAACATTCTTATGTATAATGCACATGAAGTAAATTGAGATAATTGTTGGTATGTTTGGCAAAAAATTGGTTAAAGCCTGTTTAGGGTTTTTCAGTATATTTGTGTTGTGGAGAGGAAATTGGGATGTTGGGCCATGTTGGTGATAATATTGGAGCATTATGGGTGCAGGGGTTAGATCTGGTGTGGTTTTATGTGGAAAAAAGATTTATTGGGGTTGTCGAGTTGTTATGGTGTGTGTTAGGAGATTTTTGAGCGAAATAAGAAGTTTGTTAGAGAGATATGATATTGGGGAAAATATTTTCTTTGATTTTACGTTGATTTGGCTTGAATTAGCACCGGAGATACCGTAAATTCATTTTTTTTGTTTCATGTCCTTTTGTGGGAAATTAAGCGGCAAAGTACCGTCTTCGATAAGCTTGTGGATATACCTATTAAATAACCTCGAGAAATCTGCTAAGTAACTTCAATATTTGTCAAGGAAAATAATGTTGATAATAGAACTTAGAAAATTGATTTGTGATTTTAGTCGAGAACTTAGATAGTAGCAGATATAATGGTCTGTTGGAGAACAGTCTTCGATAATATGTGGTAGTATAGTAAATAATTTGTACTGATTGTCCATGTGATAATAACTAAAAATACTATTGTTGTGCAGAAAAAATGATATATTACTAACTTAAAAAATGAATGATATGATTTTCAGGTTAAAAGTGGCTAAACCAGTTCAAAGCATTAATCTTCCTGATATTAGGGCAGATGGAATTTTTGCTAATCTTGTCGATGTAGAACCAATAATTATTGATGTGACTACCTATGTGCAAGAGTTGGGTAGGAATTACAGGGTAGGAGAAAATAGTGTGGAGGTTGGTTAGGAGAATCGAGCTAGGGTGGATATTTTGGCTATAACGTGCTTTGACGAGGAGAGGACGCAGACATATCTCGAGCATGAGCCTCAAACAAGTGGTCGAGGTGAATGCATTGAAGGGGGTAGTTCTAGAGAGGAGTCAGACTTGGATGTGGAGGATGAGTGCTACGGGGATGCTGAGGAGACAAATGCAATTCTTAATTCAAATAGAAGTATAGGATCCCCGAAGATATAAAATTAAAGATTATTTGGGGGAGATGGCCGATCCAGAACTCCCTATGGAGGCAATTCTCGTCCATCGAAAATAAATAAACAAAGGTTTGAAGTTGCCCCTTCGAGCTGACCAGAAGAAAATTTTAAATTTCTACGACATTGCCCCTGGTAAGTTCAATTCGAATGCGTACGATTTATTTTGGGTGGTGGTACTTTTAAATGCTCCACTGAAGGAGAAGGGAGAGAAGTTGATATCTGTGGATGACTTGTGTGTATGTGTGTGTTTTTTAAGAGGCCTTTGCTGCATGACATGGTCTCGACATGGGGGCAATATTTTGTTGATCGACTACTCGCATCGGGGAACTATGAGTTTGATCCTAAGGACCTTGGGGAACCTCTGAAGTGGAAACTTTTTTACTTATATAGTTTAGTGTATATGTGTTTATGTTTAAATTTATGTGTGTGTCTATGTGTGTGTGCTTTTTTTGTCAAACTTTTGTTATTTAGTAATATGCTAAATGATGGTATCTTTTTGTGCAGTTGTAAAAGGATGTTAATAAAAGCTCAAAGGTGAAAGAAAAGTTGTATAACTTGTGAACAAATTATATTGGGTAAATCGACTCTCTCGCCGAAGATCAAGAGAAGGTGGAAGGGTTGTTCAGAGAAGTTGGTTTTAAGAAATCTTGAACAAAAGGATCTGAAGTTCCTGTCATCGACGGTAAAATATTGGCGAAGAACAAAAGAACTGTTAAGACCAGTCTACCGCTCGAGAGCCCTACTCTAAGTGGGTATACCACTAACTCTGCGGCTGCAGAGAAAGAAGCCCTGTTAAGTAGGGTATTCGGGAAAGGTGGGAAGAAGGAGAAGGGGGCTGCTACTCTCCCCCTTGCACCTGCTCAACCGTTTAAGAGGTTGACTGGACAAACTCCAGTCGAGAAGTGGGGTACAGATAAAGTTATTAGGTCGGGGATTGAAAGTGTTCGATATAGTCGACCGGCAAGGCAGTTACGGTGACTCAGAAAATGGTTGTGGCTAGGAAGAAAAGCTCTATCGACACTCTGAAGTCAAAATCTGCTGGGAATCTTGTAGATTTTGAAGAAGAGACCCAGCAGACCATCGAGTCCTATGCATCTAGGACGAAGTCAACAAAAGAGGACTTTGCCAACTACTTGGTTAGAGCAGAGAACTTGCCTGCCTTCTTCATCGAAGGTCATCGAACGATGAACCAGGTGAGAAACTTAAATGCCTTATTTTGATTAACTTCATTGGTTCCTTCTTCAAGATCTTATTTTTTAACTATAATACTGTTCAAGAAGCTTCTTCTCGATGGTAAGCCTCTGCTGCTTGGTGGGCAGAGCCTAACCAATAAACTTCTTGCCTACAAATATATTAAGAAGAAGCTGGTGGCAGAAAAAGAAGAGCTGGAGGCAAAGTTGGAGAGATTGAGGATGGGTGTGGTGAAGTCGAGGGAGGTTGCCATCTATGATGCCAAAATGATTTAGGAAGGGGAGATAAGGAATGAAATCGAGAAGATAAGGGCTGATTTGGCCAAGGAGAGGGAGGAAGCCCTAGCCCTTCAGAAGTCAAACATTGAAGATAACGTTTGCGAACAGATCCTGGTTGTGCGATGGTTGATGGAGGTAGAGAAGACTATAGCTCTCACCGAGGCTGCCGTAGAGGCAGATCTGTTGTGATCGACTCTCTGAAGTGCATGAAGGCCGACTTTTATGGCTAGTTCGACATCATGGAGGAGAAAAGAGACTTCTACAAGGTTTGGCCTCTACTTTTAGGGTGAGCTTTGTAGATTCTGACGTGAAGATGAGGTATCGAGACTCAAGATGACACGTCTACTTTGGTTGAAGGTGCAGAACAGTTGGTAAGGGAACTTCTTTATGACTTGACCCCCGCTCTTTCAGTTAAATAGCCCACGTCTATCATTTCTCCAGAGAAGTAAATAATTGTTAATGTAGTAAAAGTGTGAAAGTAACTTTGTGTAAAAGTAGTCGATGGGACCTAATAACTATGATATATTTTTTTCTTAATGATTTTGGTAACAATGGTTAATTTTGAAAAATGATTTATGACTGCTAGATAGGAGGTTGACCATATTGAATGTGATGTTAGATATGTTTAAGTGTCTAAGTCGAGATGATTGATAAAATGAAGTATAATATATTATTTGTTTAGATGTGTCAGAAATTGTCCACTTAAGGGATATTTGAGTGGAATGATTGAACAACCATGTTTAAGGAATGATTGTTAGATATATTTCCTTTATGGGATATCTGGTTTGATTAATAAGATAAACATGTCATGGCTTGTCAATTTAGTAATGATGTTCATACATATTTCCCTTTAATGGGATATCTGTTGTCGAAAATATGAGATTGAGTTTTGACAATTACTTGTTAAGCTTTGTCAAAAAGAATGCTGAATAAACAATTTAATGATGTGAAAGAAAACTTCATTATTTGAAGAAATGAAATAAATTACAACTTCTATCTGTAAAACATCTTCAAATGGGTTGTATTCCATGGGAATTTGAGTTGTACTTCATCTTCAGTCATTAACCATTATATACTACTATCGGTCTTGTTACTTATAATGTAAAGACCTTCCCAATTTTTTGATAATTTCTAGAATGTTTTGGTCAAGTACTGTCTTGGATTCGTTGAAGTACAAGATCGCCATAGTCGAATGCGCGATTCCTCACTTTTTTGTTGTATACTTTTCTTAGAGTGTCATAGTATTGCCCCAAGTTTGCAATGATACTATCATAAGTTTCTTCTATCTAATTGAAATTATATAGAAGTTCATGTCCATTCTCTTTATCTGTGACTTCTCTTCTAGCAGTTGGGAGATCGAGATCTGGAGGAATGTCAGCTTCAGTACTGAAGGCCATCATAAATGGTGTGCAACCCGTAGATGTTCGAGGTGATGCCCTATATGCCCATAAAATACTGAGTAGTTCTTTGACCCATCTGTCTTTCTTTTCATCGAGGCACTTTTGAAATCTTCACTTGATACTCTTATTGATAGCCTCGGCTTGGCCATTTCCCTATGGATAATATGTTGTTGAAGTAGTCAACTAGATCTTCTATTTGTAGAGGAATTTGAAGACTTTGCTGCTGATGAACTACTTGACATTATCTGATCTTATCATTTGTGAGCAACTAAATCTGGTGATGCTGTGTTCCTATAAAAATTTGATTACTTTATTTTTATTAGTGTGACAAAGTGGAACATCCTCGACTCATTTGGTGAAGTACTTTATGGCTACAAGGATAAATTTTCTATTTCCTGATACGGGTAAAATGGACCAATGATGTCGATTGCCTATCGTTTAAATGACCAGAGGATATTACCGACACGTAAGTCGAGGGCTTAACTCTTGATGTATTGAGTGTGGATTTGGCATTTGTAGCCTTTTCTAACAAATCTTTACAGTCTTGCCTCATTTTCGGCCAGTATAAACCTTGGGTGCATGATCTTTGCACTAGTGATCGACCTGAGATATTTACAACATAGATTTCTTCATGAAGTTCCTGAATTATGACTTGTACTTATTTCTGTGAGATACATCTGACCAGTGGGACTCCGCCTGTAATTTGGTACAGCACTCCTCCTTGGACTTTGAATTTTGGGCATTTTTCTAACAAGGATCGATCTTCTTTCTTATTTTCGAGAAGGGTATTAGAATTGAAGTATGTAAGAAATGGTTTTATATAATCTTCGTGATCTTTGTCTTCAACAACTTGGATTTGCATAGCAGAGCTTGTTTCGAGGTTGGAATATTCAATCACTTTGATGTTAGTATTCTCTTCTTACTGTCTTTCAGTATTACGACAATGTATGCTAGTGCATCAGCATGGTAGTTTTCCGCTCTTACAAATAAGAAATATTGGCTCTCTTGAACCTCTTTATTCTTTCTTCAACCAGCGTGACATAGTCAACGATTTTACCCGATGTTTTGAATGTTTTGTTGTAATGGTTAGCTACTAGTAAGGAATCTACGTAGACAACTATTTCTTCTACCCCAAGTGCCAATATTTGGTAGAGGCCATGTAAGATAGCTTCATACTCTGTTTCATTATTTGTTGCATAAAACTTGAGTTTGATAGCTTTTCAATTCTGTGGTTGGATGGTATTACGAGAATGATGCCAATTCCTGATCCTCTTGATCCTACAGATCCATCTATAAAGTATCTATATCCTGTGCTTTTGGACCATGCGTCTGGTTCTGCAATTGAGTCATCGGCTAATACTTTTTCGAGTTCCTCCCATTCAAGGTCTTCGACGGAAAATCTGCATGAAGTCGGCTATTACTTGTCTTTTAATTGATATTTATGGCTCAAAAAAGATTTGTATTCGCCCAGGACGACGAACCATTATTGAACCCTTCTCGATTGTTCTTTTTTTCAAAGGACTAGTTTGAGGGGGAATTTGGTTATGACATTGACAGGATATGCTTGGAAATATGGTCAAAGAATTTAGAAACTGTACACTAAAGCTAGCAGGTGTTTTTGAGTTGTTCTATACCTTTTATTAGCTGGTATGAGAGTTTTGCTGATGAAGTTGAATGGTTTTTCAATCCTGTTATCTTCTCGAATGAGGACAAAACTGATTGAGTCTTCTATTGTCAATGGATACATTGTTAATACTTTGCCATCAAAAGGGATGCTCATTATGGGTAAGGCCCCAAGTATCTTTTGAGATCTTAAAAAGCTAATTCACATTTTGGGGTCCAGTTGATCTCTTTAGGTTGTTTCTGCATCATTGGGGTTGGGATTCCCTGAAGAAGAAGGTAAAGAAGTTTACATCGATCAGATACTTTGAGATGAAATTGTCAAGAACAATAACTTTCCCTTCCAGCTTTGGACATCTTTTTTTGTTCGGGGTGATGTCATGGCCATAAGTGTTTTGATTTGTTCTGGATTGATTTCTATCCCCCTTTCTTAGCTGATGCCTTAAAAATTTACCAGATGTAACTCTGAATTGGCATTTTCTGGGTTCAACCTCATGTGGTATGTATGAAGAATATCGAAGATTGTTTGAAGATTACTGCATTGATCCTCTCATTTAGGCTTTTGCAGATCATGTTATCGATGTATACCTCCCTGATTTTGCCCAAGTGATCTTTAAACATTCTTGTTACCAGTCGTTGATATGTTGCTTCTGTATTTTTAATCCAAAGGGCATGACGCTGTAACAGTAAAGACCCCTTTCTGTTACGAATGTAGTCTTCTTTTGATCTTCTTTGGCAAATGGAACCTAATTATATCTTGAAATTGCATCCATCATTGAAAGAATCTTATGTCCTACTACGGAGTCAAGGTGATGATGAATCAAGGGAAGGGGGAAGTTATCCTTAGGTGTAAATTTATTGGGTTTGGTGAAGTCCATGCAGACCCTAATTTTCCCATTCTTCTATTGGACAACTACTATGTTCAAAACCCACTTGGGATATTTAGCTTCTCGAATGAATCAGACTTGAAGTAGTTTATCAACATTCTTCTTTAAAATTTACACGAGGGTTTCTTTTTCTTTTAATGAGAGTTTAGAGCCAATAAAAGTATTTATCCCAGGTCCATCGAGTTCTACCAATTTGACTGTTTCAGTGTCATGCTGCTCGAACATTAGGGGAGGTTCTTTATGTAATTCTATGCTTAAGAAGTTTTATGCATACGAATTAGTGGTGGTATTTTTGCACATCCACGCTGCAGCTTTGTTTCCTTTGATTTAGTAAACTCTGTAATCGGTCGGGAAGTATAAAGCCAGATAATATGTCAAAGGTATCGCCTTGATTGAATGAAGCCAACTTATTCCCAAGATTCTCAAATATTTTGATTCGACCTTGATAACGATGAACTTGACAAAGGTTATTTATGGTCCTACCTGAACAGGCAGTGTGATTTCTCCCAAAGCATATTTTTTTTAACTATAATCTTGTGATAGTTGTGGCCGAGGCTTTGATGTAATCTTTAAGACCTAGGTCGTTGACTGCTCTTTTGAATAATATGTCTATTGTACATCTTGTATCTACGAGGAGCGTGTGCAAGTAGTCCTTACCTACTTTGAACATTATTACAAATGGATTATCGTGAGGGTATTTCACGTGAGTGGCATCATAATCCTTGAAAGAAATGTGATATGAGCGTTTTACTTTGCTGAAGCTGGGTAGAACTTTGGCAGATTTCTCAGAAGAAGTCATCTTACAGCATAATGTGATTCTGCTATCCTTATCTTGTTTCTTGCCTTTTTTGATCTCCATCATGTATAGATGGGAGCTTGACCTTAACCTTGCACTTGTTCGCCTTCCTTCCTTTTTGTTTCTTTTTCAAGAAACTTTTGGACATCGATTGCATATTCATGGAGCCTTTATACCAAGATAATACGGATAAAAATGTGTATGAGAGAATAATAGTTATCAGTCTCATGGCTATGGACATTGTGATAGTGTCAAAAATGTTTATTCAGGACGTAAAAAATTTACTATGCTTCTCGAAAAAATTTATCTCCCTTTAGGATGGGTAAGATACCCGATAGGGTTGTTGTCATTTAAGGTAGAACTGGGATTGGTATATCTTTCTTCCCGTCTTTTCCTTTGATGTTTTCATTAAATCTCCCGCGTTGTTTGGAGATAGTATTATTTATTGGTTTGAGGTGTGGTGGTGAAAGAACATCGTTGGAATGAATAATAGAAGAACTTCTTATCCTTTATTGATCGCTCAAGATCGATGTAGTTAATCGACATTATCATTTCCTTAACTATTTTGGGCTTGTAAAGCGTAAGTTCTTCTCGAACTTTAGAGTCAATGTAGATTACAGAAGTAAATGTTGGTGCCAAAATTTTTAGATCTGAATTCCCGATCTTCCTTGCCTTTTGCAAGAAACATTTGTAAAGGTTTGTGAGGGTTTCCTTTACGCCTTGTTCAGAAAAGAATAGGGAATCAACTATTATCTCACATTTTTTAGCATATGAATAATTTGATTCAAATAGTTGCTATAACTGGGTAAAGCTAATTATCGATCCTTCAGGAATGGTATGAAACCATCTGGCAGGTTCTTCTTTGAGGCTTATGTTAAACAAATGGCATAACATGTTATCGAGCTTAGAGTACATGTGACTACTGCTCTGATATGATGGACATGATTGAAAGGGTCGGTGAGGCCTGCATATTGCTAAAAATTCAGCGTGTGAAAGTTTTCTGGAATAGGCATAATCTTGAGGTGAAGGGAAATTAGATTTGTTTTGACTCTGTCTGGAGTGGATCTTCGACTAGGGTTGTTAGAATGAATGGCTTGAATTGATTGTTTAGGTCATCCAAAGTAACGAATTTAGGGATAATATATGGTGCTACTGCAGCTTGAGGATCAAAATATTCTTTGTCTTTCAGGGCCAAGCTATTCTCTGATCGGTCACCTCATAGGTGGTGGTGGGGGTCTGATGGCGAGTACATCGACTTCTGGGTGGTCGATACTGATAATGTAAGCCAAAATGTCATGATACTCTTTTCTGGGTCCTTGATCGAGATCTTAAGGTTTGATTTGTTCTTCCCTTGGTGCATTCACCCTCTGGGAGGCTCTTGATCGGTGATCACTTCGGGCTAGGAGGGAAGATCCTTGTTGAGTAGTGAATCGATCATATTGTCTTCGCAGACTTTCTATTTCTTTTTGATGGGTTTGGTTCTGCTGTTGTAGGGCCTTTCTCTTCTTATCTCTTTCTACTTGGAGGGCTTGGGCATGAATTTCTAATCTTCGAGCCTCTGGATCTTATCAGATTCTATTTATTTTGTACCTCAACAAAATATTACGTAAGTTGATAGTTTCTGGTAAGACGGTCGCTGGAATCTCCTCATTGTTCCGCTGGATACTGGAGGTACTTCTGAGGTTCATGTTGGCCATGGCAATGACTATTTAGGATGAGATTGGGTAGAGAAAATTTTGGGTTTTCCACAGACAATGCCAATTATAATGGTTAGTTTTCGGTAGCTAAACTTTGTTAATACTTAAGTAAAAAAGACTATGACTTAGGTATAAATATGGACTAGAATACAACAAATTTTATGTGTAAACTCAGTGAAACCTGAGATAAACCATGACCTCGAGAAGGATTTGTGATATGAATCCACTATGTGCTAATCTATTATACTTGCAGAGAAATTGAGTAGAGTGGTATAATGAAAATTAGAAAGATATCAGAGAGCGCCCCATTGACATATTTTTTGCCTGTATTTATTGATGGATACAGGCAGTTATAATATTTATCCTAACTTTATGGGAGGTGGGAGAACTTCACGGATCATGTGCTGCGACTATATTTGACCAAGTGTAATGACTACTGTGGAGGTTCGATATTGGTAGTTGTAAACTTGACATCTTCTAGAATTATGGAATACCTACACGTGGCTCTGATAGTTCTCTTATCGAATGGGGGAATGCTACTACAGCTGGGTTATGGCTTAAGACATGAGAGGGTACCTAAGACTTTCAAATCCCTAAATTAGATGGTTCCCAATTAGGGCTTACAAACCCATTTTTGTTATGAACCAAATATCTAAAGGCAAAAGCTATATAAGATATATGGATAGAAAGCTTAGTTTATTAAGATAATAAGGCAACTTATTACATAAGGAGGAAAAGCTCTATCGAAATAGGAGGCGCTCCTATAATTTCGTTTCCTCTTAGCCAAAACCCTAGGGGTATATGATCCTAGTCGGTGTCGTATGGTAGTACCTGTGGTAGCTTAACCCCGTATGGGTAGGACCCACACAGGTCACAAACACTCCCTCTTTAGGTCATTTACTGCGAGTGAGACGATTGTCCTAACAATCCATGACCAGTAGACCTAGTAGGAAAAAGTTGTGCATAAGTTTCGAAGGCAATACTATACCGTTTTATATCAGTATTAGACGCATCATTCGGGTTGCCTCATAAAAATTCGCCTGATAAACTCAATGTGAAAAGGCCAGTGCTCAAGAAAATGAGTACAGGGTGCATATGTCTTATCACTACTAGAGAGATGATGGTGATTCTCTCTCTGAAGGAAAATCCCCCACTAAAGTAAACGTTCTGAGCTACCTTTCCGATGCCTTGAACTAATTTCTTGAACGTAGACTTCAGTAATGACTGATCCAGGAGGATCCCATGGAAAAATGAACTCCTAAAGGAAGTAGGACTTTCACAAGGTTCTCATCTTTCTTAGGAAGTCTACTATTTTAGGAAGTAGGACTCCTACTTAATTATTGCTTCTGGGAAGTTCATCTTCAGAAAGTAGGACACACTCCATGTTAGAGTAGAATTTAATTATAGAAGTAGGAGCTTTCCACTTTTATATATAGACCAATTCTAATAGGTATATGATTATAATTTTACTCTTAAATATGCGTAACCCTAAAGGGGCAATCAAGCTCTCTAGATTGCAATAAGTTTATTAAGCAATCAAGCCTCCCTTGATATAATTAGTTCTTGAGAATTTGCCTCTCTAGATTGTAATTAGGTTATTGAGCAATCAAACCTCTCTGATTGTAATCAGCTTCTTGAGCTATCAAGCTTCTCAAAATTGTAATTGTTTTGGTCAATAAAGAGAAAAAACTAGAGGATGCTTCCTCGAATTTAATCTGTACTTTATTTTCTTTTTCGATTATCGTCTTCTTTCAGATTATAGATTAAGTGGTATCAGAATAGATTTTGTTCAACTGGGGAGTTATTATGAATTGTGGTCTCAACTCGTAACTGTCTTAAGCAATATGGGTAAAGATCATGTTGAAGGTTTGATGATCCATAGGAAATTGAGTTTGAAGAAGACGAAAAACAACATGCTTGGAGAAGATAACGATTGAATCATGAAACTTAAGAATCAGTTTCGTCCCTACAGTGATAGTTGCAAAGTGGTGCTAAGTTTGTCTGCCAACAAAGCCTCCTATGGCTTCCACTTCTGGGAAACAACAAATCGTATAGCGTAAAGAAGGGGGTTGAGTTGAGGAGGAAAGAGGAGGAGGAAGACACAAAATTTATAGGTTTTGAGCCATCTCTACTAAATGAAAGCTCCATAATTATTATTTACTCGCCTACCATTAGTTGATGATTTATGGATTGGGCAAGAAGATCTTTTGAAGGAGGACAATATTCTAGAGAGGAAGGTAACTACACACAGAAGAGGGAGAACAATGAGTCTTTCAGGATTGGTCGAAAGGGCAAGATTCTTAGCGAATCTAATGGTGCAATCGTGATAAGGAGACTTTTGAGTTCCCTCGTCTCAGTTTTTACTTTCTTGTTAGGGGAGCCATGATCCAGGATGATTCCATGGAAAGATGGACTCTAAGGGAAGTAGGACTTCCCATAGGTTCTCATCTTCTTTAGGAAGTAGGACTCTTACTTTAATTATTGCTTCTAGAAGTCGATTGACTTCATCAGAAAGTAGGACACACTCATTAGAGTAGAATTCAACTGTAGAAGTAGGGGATTTTTACTTTTATAATAAGACTAATTCATAGGAGTAGAATTATAATTTCACTCTATAAATAGGCATTGTAAACCATAAAGGGGTAATCAAGTCTCTCTAGACTGTAAATAGTTTTTTGAGCAATCAAGCCTCTCTATATTGTAATTGTTTTTGACCAATAAAGAGAAAGCCATAAAGGAGATTTTCTCAAATTAATGTATTTTATTTTCGTTTTGATTATCCTCTTCTATCAGAATATGTATTATAACTTAGTAAACAAATCTACGAGATTCTTTGAAGGTGTATTTGCTGAATATCAACTTCTCTGTTATGTGGGCTTATTAGTATGAATGAACTTCGGGGCAATATTTTTCATTTTATCACTTTGATGAATTCACTTTTCAGAGAGCAACACTAGCGGTGTTGTCCTCAAACAAACTATCGAAAATGAAATAATAAAGTGTATTTCCACTATCGTTGATATGGTATGTTATCGACCACAACCAAAACACATTCTCTTCCAGCTTCATGTAAAGCAAGTATCTTATAGTAGTTCAGAGATTGTCACAACCATCCTCTATTTGACTGAGCGCCATAATATTATTGAACCTTTTGTAATTGAATGCATATCCCATTA